>QRFJ01004206.1:0-104799 GCA_006176705.1 Cocos nucifera | reverse complement strand
ATTCTCCATGAAAGACCTAGGTGAAGCATCCTTTATTCTAGGAATTAAGGTCTATAGGGATAGACCGAATAGGATGCTAGGACTTTCACAGAAGATGTACATAGAGGAAGTACTAAAGAGGTTTAGTATGGAAAACTCTAAGAGGGGATTAATACCCTTCAGACATGGTATTCATCTTTCCAAGAAGATGTGCCCTAGCACACCTGAGGAAATAGAACGCATGAGCAAGATCCCTTATGCTTCTGCAATAGCAGGCCTCATGTATGCCATGCTTTGTACACGACCTGATATAGCCCATGCTGTGAGTGTCACAAGCAAATATCAGTCAAATCTAGGTGAAGAACACTAGACTTCTGTGAAATGTATCCTTAAGTACTTGAGAAGAACTAAGGATATGATGTTGGTCTTTGGTAATGGAGAACTCCAAGTCCAGGGATACACAGAGTCGAATTTCGTGTCCGATATAGATGATCAAAAGTCAACATCTGGGTGTCTGTTTGGGCGCAACAGTGGTGCTGTCAGATGGAAGAGTTCCAAGCAAACTGTGATAGCATATTTCACCAAGGAAGCAGAATATATCACTGCATCAGAGGCAGCGAAGGAAGCATTCTAGTATAAGAAGTTTACTGTAGAAATTGGAGTAATTCCATCAGATGCCATTCCTCTATACTACGACTACAATGGCGCCATAGCCCTTGCTAAGGAGCCAAGGTCTCACCAAAAATCTAAGCACATTGAGCGGCGATACCACCTCATCCACGATTACCTCGAGAAGGGTTATGTCGAGGTCAAGAGAGTCAACTCCACAGATAATGTGGCAGACCCACTTACAAAGCCGTTGGGCCAGCAGAAGATCGAAGCCCACCTTGAGAAGATGGGACTTAGACTTGTAGCCAATTGACTTTAGGATAAGTGGGAGATTGTTAGATATATGTGCCCTAGAAGCCAGAATTGGCTGACACTTGTAATACACTTCTAGGGGCAAAATTATAATTTTGACTATAATCAATAAAATGGGTTATTTTCTATCACATATGTGTATTTAGTGTCTGTGATACATCCTTTGAGTTAATGGTAATGATAATTCATATTTTCAAGAGTTGAAAATTTAAGACATGAATAATCATTATTAACTCATAAAATGCTCCCGACCATAGGATCATCACGAGGATGGTGATTGATCCGAAAGGTTGGTGTACAATCGCTTCTCTTTAGTAGATGAGTCTTGAGTCTATGGTGTGGAGACACCAGAGTGAGAGTATAGGTACTCGTTAGAGAACGAGGGCACTGAGCGTGACCACCTCGAGTAGTCATTAGGGAGTCTACCTTCTCGTCAATGACTGACTCGATGCTGCAGTAGTGTGTCTGGTTCTTTGACCTGAGATGCATCGACAGTTCACCTTGAGGGTGTTATAGTTTGACTACACCATTACTCGATCTCCTAGCCATATGGAAATCCTGAGGTGTATGTTGGCTATAGCATGTTCATTGTAGGAACTGGATAGCATCAAGATGGAATCTATCTACCTCGGTGGTAGAGGAGCAGCCCTATGATGATCATGAGAATCAAGTCCAGAAGTCCATGGCCATGGCAGAGTGAAATAATAGAAAGAGTTTCTATTTAGATTTTTACATTGGACTTGAATCGAATGATTACATCATATGACAGAGACTAGGGTTTGACGAGTTCACCTTAACCCTAATTCTGATCGGGGCTCAAGATAGAAGAACTTAATCACACAGGTAGCTGCACCAAGAGGTTCGCATTCAGCTCTGATGGGTTGCCACCATATACTGCTAGGTGTCACTGGTGGATTTTGGGAGCAATTAGAATGATTTAGATGATCGATCATTCTAGCTGTTCGAATCAGAAGAGTTCTGATCCATCGAAAGGAGTTTCGATGATGTCGATGATAGAGATCATGACATATCCCATTACCATATAGAACTGAACCTAATTGGTCACACAAACAAGGGTTTGAATCTGGTGATCATCAATTGAACTGATCTAGTTCAATTGATCTGAATGAGATTCAATTAGATTCAAGGAAATCGTGCTAGCACTTGATTGAACCTAACGTTCTTCTTTTACTATCATAAATAGTTGTCCTGACTGAGCCAAAGGAGTTTGTGCTCATTTAGAGGCCTTCACTTTGTCTGACTGGAATCTTGTCCAAGTCAGAAAAGGTTGTCTTATTTTGTAAGACATTACCTGCCATTTTTGGTCACCTACCATTTCTCGTCCTTTGACTTTGGTCAAAAGCCTTTGACTGGTCAAAAGTTGACCTTTGACTGGTCAAATGTTGACCATTGACTCTTTGACTTTTGTCCATGTGTCATGCACCTATTGAAGAGCTGGTGGGGGCTTGTCTCCCTGCCAGAATCTGGCAAGGAGGAGGGCACACACCACCCTTGGTGTGTGCCCAAGCTGGAGGCACCCAGGAGTCCCTGTTGGATAGGGACTCCATCTTCTTTTTGGATTCCGATTAGAGTTCTCCTAAGAACCAACTTTGACTGGTCTTAGGTGCCATCTAAGGAGGAATCTAGGGGACTCTATTTCCACCAATCAGATTTAGATCTGATTTCACAAAGGGTTGTGATTGGTTGGGAAGAAGAGAAGTTGGATCACGCTTAGTCTGTAAATAAGACCCTGCGCCCAACTCAAAGAGCATCACAATTCTCCATGCCCCAAGGCTGCTTCTCCTCTCCTCCTCCATGCCAAAGCACCTTCTCCCTCTCCTCTCCACGTCCAAAGAGGTTTGGATTCTTGGTTGGTGCAATCTAGATGAGAGAAAGGTGACTGAAAGCTAGAAGATTGCGCTACTGCAAAGGACGACTGCTGATCTTCGAAAGGTGTTTTGAAGATCCTCCAAATCAGATCCAAATTTAATTTTTAGAGACATGATAGAGAAGAAGAGGATCTCCAGATTTAGCCTAAGTGGATATAGGTAGAGGCTAGGCACTTGCGTGGCTAGATCCAGAACCTTCTGCTGCTCATAGGATCATCATCGGGTAATAGGATTACCCACTTTAATGTAAATTAAATTTGATTTAATTTATCTAATTTATTTTAATTATTAAAATAATAAGAATTAGATCTAAAATATTCCAAATCTGATCTGGATCAAAGAAAAAATTTTTAAAATATATCTCTTGATCTGATCAGATCTGAACGAACCTGGTCCGAAAAATCAGGATTTTCCTTCAGAGGATCCTTGGGTGTGGGGGTTCCATAGGAACCAAACTAGGTGTCTAGGTGAGAGAAAAGAGAAGAAGAAGGGGATCTTCTTCTAGGGCTATTTTATTTTCAATCTCTCCTCCTTTCTTTTGATTTTTTTTTTGAGAGAGTCTCATATCAGTGAACTCTCATCTTTCTTCTTATATTTTGGAGTATCCAAATTTTGAAGAAGGAAGCATCGAATCGACCATCGAAGAAGGATCAGCACAGTACTAGCATGCTGTGCCAATTTTCTGCATCAGACTTTAGATCAGAGATTGTAGGCTCGTGTGGATGACTCCTAGAGGTCGGACATGTGTACGGCTTGTGACTTCATCCTCAAGCCTAGATCAGTAAGTTAGAACATCTAAACTTGCTTAGGTAATAGATCTGATTTATAAACTTCATACCTACATTTTATATAGTGTAGATCTAGGTTGATTTGATCAAACTTTTTTTTTCTTATTTAATTTTAATTTTTGATTTAATATCATGCCTTAATCATGTAATAGATCTATGATCTAGGTATTTATATGGTTATTTAAATAAATTTTAGATTTATTTAAGTCTTTCACTGTAAGATCTTGCAAAAGTTTCAAGATCTACCTATGAAATCCTAGATCTGGTTCCTTCAACACGATGATTATCGAAATAGCAACAAGGATTTGAAAAATAAGATGGCCATTCTATTGAAATCTTAGCAAACCCTAGGCATGAAGAGAAGAGAGAGAATAAGAGAGGAAGAGAGATTTTCAGGGAGAAAAGGCTTGTATTGATTCCATGCTTAGTTTACAAAACTCAGTACAGAGTATATATACTTGGTCAAATAAGATCCAATCTAAAAGGATTTCTTAGCTAACCTAATGTAATGCACTCCCTGAGCCCATGTACACCCATGTCTCCCATGCACAGACCCATTGGACAAATCCCAGTCCAGTCCATAGGTTAGTGAAGAAAATCAAGCAGGATTTATAGCATGCAATTCAAGACTTTTTCGAAATTTTATAGCAACGAAGGCTAAAATTAATCTAATATTCATTCTACAACATGCATTGATCTAATCAATTATCCTACTCGGGATCTAGACTTGCTAATATGTAATTTAAAATTTAAATACGATCCATCAGCAAATCATATTTACTGATCGATTCAAGTTCAGAACTTGATACCTGTACGCGAATAGCTGATCTTTGTAATTTTAGTCTACCAAAATAAGTCATTGGTATTGCACTATAGCCACACACTCATTTGGCCTCTATGATTGAACCACACGGAGCTCCTGATCTAGACCAGCTCCACTAGAGTGCTAGCTCCTTGCTGCGGCCTTCGATGGTTGATCTCGATCGATCTAATCGATCACCTTCTTTTTGATCTTTTAGATGCTCCAAAAAATTAGAACTTACTTTCCGAAGGATGATGAGCTGGTATTTCAAATTTGGTGGTGATCCAATGCTCACAGTACTCGATCTCTCCACCCGAACCTAGGGTCCCAATCCTAGGGTTTTTTACTCACCGAAAACCCTGATGCTCGGAAACTCTCTCATGCCCACTCCTTTTTGAATTTTCTCGTGAAACAATTTTTAATGAGTAGAGGGACTCTCCCTCTCCCTTACATTTACTTTCATACCCCTTTTTAAATGAGTGACAATAAGAGAAAGAAAAGAGAAAAGGTGGCATTAGGAAGGATGTGGCGTAGGAAATAATGTTTGACTTTTTCACCCCAGAAAATTATGCTCCACTCAGATATTCTCTCTCTAAGAAACCTTCCCATGCCTCTCTCTAATCCGTCATGTAAACCCATGCATGCCTAGATAAAAATCCTTTTTAAAAAGTTTGACACAGTGGGAAAAATGCATGGATATGGGAGGTTAGTGGGTTTTAACCATCTCCACTTGAATTCAAAATTTAGGTATATTCCTCATCCAAATCCAACACCGCTCAAAGTGATTGATGCACAGAAGGACTCTTTTTCTATATGCCGACACCCAAAAATGCACAAAAATGTGCATCAAAAGCATAAGGGGCATGGAGAAATGGATGAGTCTTGAGTGCGTTAGGGGTTTCAATCAATAATAATCTAAGTTGAATACAAAATTCAATTTAAATTTAAACCAGCCCAATCCTTGGACCATGTCAAAGAGAGAAGATAGAGGGGGCATAGAAATCTCTCTTTTGCATGAGAAAAACTATAGAAAATAGATGGGGCATGGGGAAAGGTGGAAAAGTCAAATATGATCGGTGCTAGGGAGATTTTGAATTCAAATCTCATTTGACTTGGTCCAAATTGGTTTCAATCAAATTAGTTAATTTAAACCAATTAGATTAGACTAAATCCAACCAAATTAGACTTAACCAAATCCAATAAAATTCTAATATAATTAAAAATTAATTAGATCCAATCCCTGATCAAATCAGGGTCAAATCTCCTATAGCGATTAGGTCATCTCATGACCTGATTGGGTCAAACCCAATCAAATAAAATTTAATTGGACTTGATCGAATCCTCATCACTCAATCAAGTTAAGCTAATCAATAATCAAATTATCAATTAATCCTTTAAAAATATAGAGTCCTAATTTGATGGGTGTATGGGCAATAGAATCCCATCAACATGAAACTCCTGAAGAGTCCCAAACCAATAGGACTCTTGAATCCAGTGTCCCAAATGAATGAATCTCATGATCATAAAGTCTCAGACCAGTGAAACTCTTAATCAGAGAGTTTTAGATAAGTAAGACTTTGAGTCCTAGTCTAGTAGGACCCATAAAGGTAGAGTTCCAATCCTGTGGGACTCTTGGTCATAGAGTCCCAGTCCAGTGGAACTCTTGACCACAGAGTTTCAAACCATTGAAACTCTTGATTAACCATTAGATCAAGTAGGAACTCCTATTGTATGTGATCCCATAGATTCCAATCCTAGCATAGAAACTAATTTTTTGTACCAATCGATGCGACCACCTAGTAATGGTACCCAATGTTCGGATAGGTCAAAAAGTTGCAACACAACAATGATGAACCTGTGGTATATGGTTATTGTATAATTCATCTCCTTCACCTCAACGCTCAAATGATAATCTAGGATTTACTACCAATCCTAAAATTCATATATAGTGTATTTCAAAATTCAGTGTCCATCACATGGACCACCCGGACCGAAGATTTGCTAAATTGAAATACAGTGATGCACTTGCTCCAACACTTGAAGGGTTTAATTCCATCTTGACTCATGCACCGACTTTACAAGTACTTAACTACACCTAGCAGTCTTCCATTACTAAATAAGAAATTCAAGTAGTCGGTACCTAAGTGCAGTGAGTTGCTTGCAAGTCATCGTGGTGATCTCAGGTCTAAGGGATACTTATACCCATATCCTTTACGAGCAGCTCCTGACAGTAGAGAGCTCCATAATTGGATCATGTTTTGGAAAATGTATCCCTATACTTCACCTACATGCCATAATAGTATCTTCATACTTCTTGGTTAAGAGGACAACCAAGACTTATGGCACACAGCAACCTATACTCGATATGTTGTAATCCTAGGTAACAACGAATCATTTGATCGTGAACATGTTTAAAGACTAAATGATAAATTCTTCTTTGTGGAGTCTAAATAGTCCTAAGAACTTTATCATAGAAGAGTTCATTATAGGAAGATGCATCAAAAGTGATGAAAATGTTAAAATAATAATTTTATTTATTAATAATTTAAGTATACTTTATAAATCAGCTCAATTATCTATAACCTAAATGATTGGCTTTAGAATATAATTCCTAATAGTTAGCCCCCTTAGGACCTTACAAACCAAGGCCCTAAGTTCCTGGGATTAAACCCAATCCCTAGTCAGAATAGAAACTATGTTATGTTCTATTCACTTTTTGAGCCAGCTTGGTTAGCAATCAGGTTAGCTCGATGGTGAAGTTTCCTACAAGAGCCCAAATAACAACTATCTGTTATGTTGCTCAAACCGGCTCTCTCAAGGTTCAAGCTAGCTCGGCTTCCACTCGAACTGGCTTTGATAGGAATCGAGCCAACTCTTCTTGTGTATCAGCCTCATACACTTTTTGGATTTTTGCTCGAGCTAGCTCTCTCAAAATTCGAGCTGGCTCTTCTTCAGCTTGGGCTAGATCTTCTATAGCTCAAGCTGGCTCTTCTGACAATATCCAAGCTAGCTCTTTTGAAGCGTTCATCGAAGCTTTTTGATGGTTGATTCCATTTTCTCCTTGCCCTTTTTCCACCTACTTCCAAGGTTTGAGAGCACCATACCTGAGCTCACAACTAGTCCTTTAACCTACGGTGCATTAACTATTCGTAGTGAGGCTGCTGGGTTTGACTGCACATTTTCTTGGTCCCTAGCCATTCGGATCCTTATTACGTATGTTTGCATTAGTGGATTTAGATTCACTATTTGGAATAGGATGCATTTAAATAGAATCTACCAATCTTAGTAGAAATGAAAAAGTCCTATGCGATTAGCAAGACTGAGGTTAGAAAGTCTTCGATCGAAGCAAGTGTGAATATTAGAAAAGAATTTCCACGAGATTCTTGAATGAACTCGAGTTGAGTAATTCTAGCATATGACTGACGATGGAGCTTGATGAGTTCTCCACGACCTCCATCAAGTCGGAACTCATGATAGAAGGACTAAATCACATGTTAACTACACCTAAAGGTTCGTACTTTTCTATTCTATTGAGTTACCACTACATGCTGCTAAGCATCACTAGTGGATTATGAGAATACATTAGGATTATTTTTGGATCAAAGATCCTTGTTGGGTTAATCCAAAAATATTCTAGTCCATTAAAATGAGTTTCGATGATATTGCGATAGAGATCATGGTATGTCTCACTAATAGATAGAATAGAACTTACATACAAAAGAAGTTTAACCTGATCAATAGCTTAAATCATGTTCGAATTATCAATCGAATTGATAATTCAAATTTTGGAAATTGCTAATTTGTAAATGTTACAGATTTGGCAGCTGCTAATTATTAATTAGCATGCTGATTTTATTACAAGTATTATAATTTAATTAGGGGCTGATTAAATAATAAATTAAGTCTTAGTTAATTTTAATCTAGTTTATTTTAATTTGACTTAATTTAATTTAATGATTAATTGGGTTTGTTAATCCAAATCAAATTTGTATTTCAATCCTAAAAAATTCAGGTTTGACAACCTTTTAGGATTTGATTCATTTTGAACTCAATTTGGATTTGATTCAAGCCAAATTTGAACCCAATTAATCCTAACGTCTAGAGCCCAGGTTCTCTAGGTTTCTCTCTCTTTCTAGCCAACCAAAAAGAGGATGGGGCATGAGCTTTCACATTCTTTTTCTCTTGGCATGCGCATGAAGGGTTTTTAGGGTTTGGATGAGGCACCACCTCATCTACTTGATATATTAGGACTCTTATATAATAAGAATTTAAACTCTAACTATATTAATCCTATTCTTACATATTTGGGATGTGGAATATCTGGTGATTTTCTACGACAAAATAAAAGGGAAGGGTGTGGGCATGCGGCAATTATTATTGCTCTCTTCTTGCCGCAATACATAGATTGCCGCTCCCTTCTTCTTCCTTATTCCATCCTTTCCATGCCCACTTCTCTCCCTTCTTTAGATCAAATCTAAGAGAAGAGAGAAAGCCCTTTGAGAGAGAAGAAAAGGAAATCAAGAAAGAGTTCTTGATTATTTTTGGTGGTTCGATCATTCCCCTGACAGCTGTAGCAGTCTATTTTGAGAAATAGATCTAGGTCTAAGCCGAAGAATGAAGTCTACAAGAGAGCCAGCACCTTAGTGACTTTAGAGTTCTGATCAGAGAGAGGTTGGTGTGGATACCAATAAAGGCCATGTGCATGTGCGGCTATGATAGGAGCCTTAGAGATCCATTTGATCCAAATTGAAGAAAGGAGGATGGAAAAGTGACAGGTATAACTTCTACCTTTCTATTTTTAATTTTAGATCTGAATAAAAATTTATGGAAGCATGTTAGACAATCCTTAGATAGTCTTGATTTAGATCAGCAAGCTTAGATATATTTAAAAATTATTTTAAGTCTCTTTTCTGCTACATTTTATGCAAACTATAAAAATCAAGATGTGTACCACCTGATTTCTAGCATCTCTTATAGATCCATTTACATCCAATAGATACTATACCTTTTAGTGAATTTAATAAGATCCAGACTTGATTGGTATGCATCGAGTCATTTTCTAACTTCATCTCTTTGAACCATTTCTTGAAATTGATGTCTGACATCAACTTGTAGTAGTTCTCGGGATCATCCCCATATTCCGCATTACCCATATAGAACGTTTTCTCTACGTCCTCTGCAAGCATACCCATATACCTTTCAGGAGGACATGAGATTCTACTAGATCTATGAGGTGGAGGAGATACTCCATGTATTGGCTCATTAAGCATGGGTTCTATAGGTTCTATGACTCGTTGTTGCTCTTTAGAGACTCTCTTTTGAAAACCTATTTGCCTCCCACTACTTTCATCTTGGATAATTTATTCTTTTAGGAAGATAGTGTGAACTCACAATCACATTACGATCCTCTAGAAGGTATATGTAGTATTTTAAAGACTCTTTTGGATATTCTACAAAATAAGCTCTTATAGACCTAGCCTCTAAATTGTTCGTCTGTTGTCGCTAGACATTAGCTAAACATCCCCAAATCTTAAGATGACCAATTTTTAGAAAAGCATGTTATTTACTAGTGTAACTAGAACATTGCACATTTTGGGCTATAAGAAAATTTAATCTTGATATGAAGAATGCAGGTTCTCATAGGAGATTGCAACTTAATGAACTCGAAGAGTTACACAATGATGCGTATGAGAGCTCACGAATTTGTAAAGCTCGAACTAAGGCATTCCATGATAAGCATATTTCTAGAAAATCATTCGAGCCTAATTAGAAGGTATGGCTCATTAACTCAAAATTATCCCTTTTCCCTGGTAAACTTCACTCTCATTGGGATGGACTCTTCGTTATCACCCAAGTATTCCCTCACGGAGTGATAGAGATCCAAGATCCCCAAAATGGCCACACCTTCAAAGTAAATGGCCAGTGCTTGAAACCTTATGTAAAGAGAATTAATGAAGGAGAAAATATAGATTCTATTGACTTGGTGGAACCAATGTATGATTGAGCATAGTCTGGCTAAAGACTAAACTTAGCGCTCCTGAAAGGCAACCTAGTTTTTGTATTTGAATATCTTTTTCACTTTTAGTTTACCTTCCTTGTAAGTTTAGGACTAAGTTGGTGGGAGAACCAATTCTAGAAAGACTTTGACTAGAATGATGCAAGCTAGGCTGAATTAAGTACACATCTGGGCCAGGTAAAATCCTTCCTTGTCTTCTTCTTTTTATCGATTGTAGTTTTTTTTCCTCTCACTCCATTGGAGACAATGCCGAATAAGTTAGGGGATGAATAAAAGAAGAGAGAGAAAAAAACTTAGAACTTGGAAAGAAGTCAATAATTATTTATTTGTTATACTTTAGAATAGAACCAAGCATTTGGGTAACCTTTGATACACAAGCTAGATAAATTATGAGCAATTAAGGGACTGCATATTAGTAAAATCTAATAGGTGGTAGGTTTAGAGTAAAGATTAATTTCTAAGCATTTCTAACTTCCCCTATTGATATCTAAGAAGAGTCTGCCTTTTATGGGTCATAAGGAGAAGTCTTGATGCATGTAATTCCTTCATAAATATATTCTAAAAAAAAGTTTAAATAAAAGCATGGCCTAAGTAAGCATCGAGTCTCACTTCAAAAAGTGAACATATGAAAAAACCATGTTTGAGCATTTCTCACCGAGTAACTAGGCCCTCTTCACCTAAGCAAGCATTGAATATTCGCATAAAAAAGTAGGGAATGTATAAAATTCTATCATATAGTTAGCCCTAACTCATAGCTTATTTGACTTGAGTCAGTAAACCAAAAGAAAAATCTATACTTGATGCCCTAAAGCCAACTAGTTTGGGAGCTATTGGTCAAAAGCTCATTACAAGGATCAAGTAGAAAGCTTAAAAGATGAGGGCATTACACAGATTGTATTAAAAAAAAAAGGAATGAATGTGCAAGATGAACCATGAACCCATTTTAGAGTAAGATGACCCAAAGTTAGATATAGGAAAGGTTAAGAAATAGCTTTGGAAGGCAATTTTTATTCTTTACTTAACCATCCTATTGGATAATCTTAATATCGCAAGGACATACTTCACTAATCGTCTAGATGGATGTCGCAGGATCTTGAAATTGCCTAAAGAACCTGGCGACTATGCTAATTAATATGTAACACCAAGCATTCTTTTACTCAAGGATGAGTATAGTTCAAGTTGGAGGATGTGATCGACATGATAATTAAAACATAAAAAATATTTTAATGTATAATAATTAACCTCTCTTATTAAAACTTTGATGCTTTCTATGTTTATTTCAGGAATAGCACTTAGCTCAGTAATTGCATGAAATCAACCCAATCAATGCAGTCAAGTCCAAGCCCAAAGCAATTAAAGGACTTATGGAAGAAGCTTAGGATCATCACAAGCCACCATAGGCTTATCACATGCAGCCCCAAGCCAGCCACAAGCCATCCCAAGCCAACCACACGCCAACACCTGAGAAGGAAGATGCAAGGCAGCAGAAGAAGCAAAAGAAGAGCTAATGGGGTAGCCAGATTCTTTGGGTAGGGACTTAAGGTGCCACAACTGGTAGACAAGAATCTTTAAGGTAGAAGTGGGGAGGCCTAGGACTTTCATGGAAAATCTATATGGTGCCAAGATACAATGTAAAGTAGGAGAAGGCAGCCTAGTAAATAAGGAAAGGAATCAAGGTTTTTATGAAAGAATTATAGGGTGCCAAGGGCTTCATATGGAATGGAATAGGCAACCAAACAAAGGAGGAAATAATGGTGCATGGCAAGAGCACCCTTGGAAGGCTTGAGCTACACCATGGGGAAGACATTGAAGCCTATAAAAAGGCTTGAGCTGCACCATGATGAGGGCATTCTCTTCCATTCATTCAGCAATCAAAGCTCTAACCGGCCTTCATCTCCATCTCCATGCCACCATCCCCGATTTCTCCACCAAAACCTAGCCTCCATAGCCTTCATCCTCGCAACCTAAGCAAGGGTAAAAATCTGAAGTCCACAGGAGTCCGAGCCAAGAAGACTGAGATGATGATAGAATTCATGGAGAGCTAGAGCCTTTCACCTCAGGAAAAGAAGACAAAGTCTTGTAGTAGATTCGTATTTTAAAATTCTGCTCCTTGTATTTCTTTTATGAAGCAATAATATCTGCCTTATATTCCATTATGTCCTTGCATACATTATTTTATGAATGATAGTATAGTTTTTACTCTATGAAGGCACATTGTGATCTAAGGATACGGTGCATGCTAAATAAAGATAAATTGTCACAATCTTAATCCTTTCTTTTATCTTGTGATCTTTTGGATAACTTACACTCTAAAGGGACAAGCCGTGAACCTAAGGGTATGGTTCATACTTGACAGGGATAGATTATACCAAAACCCTAATAACAAGAATTGTGTTTTCATCATAAAGAATACAAAAATCTGTTTACAACATTTGATACAAATTTTTCTAAGGTGCCTCTTGTTCTTCATCATCTTTATAAATTAATTAGATCCTATTTTATTTTTCTAAGCATATTCTCTTTAGTTTTTACAATAACATAAAGTTTACTTTTCTTAATTTGAATACAACTTAGTCCAAGGTTTCTTTGGATACGATCCTATTCATCCTATTTACATAAAAGTGAATTAGGTCTTATTTTTAGCGATAACCTACTATCATGCATAACCTTCAAAATTTCATCATTAGCTCCCCATCTATAGCTGTTTGAATCTAGTCTACTCAATGAAATCATATTTTTCTTAAAATTGGGTATGTATTGGACCTCACCTAATTTTCTCAGTGCTCTATTATGAGTTTACAAGCTAACTATCTCAATGCCCTTGATCGCACATCTCAATCCATCGGATAAATAAATAGTATTCTCATTTTTCTCTAGGGAGTTAAACAGCTCCTCTCTGCAACAAACCTGATGAGAACATGCCGAATCTAAAATTCATTATTGAAAAGAAGTAGACACCTTATCTAAGACTATAAGCAGATCATCAATCTCATCAATATCACTATCTTCGTTTGTCGCCGTTGTAGCCTTCATCTGATCTCTAAGCCATGGCAATCTTTGACTCGATGACCCAACTTATCATATTGGTAGAATTTAATCTTGTTGATGTCTCTCAACTTAGATTTGGACCACTTGTTGGAAATTATGTCCTAAAGCTAATTATCTATCTATAGATGATTGTGCTCTTTGTATGTAAATTATATATGAATTATAAATTAATAAAAGTTATTTGGCTGTTCATCATAATCTATGCATTTTCTTTTCAAGAACTCTTATATTATAATGAAGTCCTTAGAACTTTTGTCACTCAATAAAGGAGGATTTATTGAATAGTTTTTAAATCTTATTCATGACCAAATGATACGTTATTACTAGGATGATAAAGTTTATCAAGTATTGGTCATCATGTACCATATGGGTTGATTGTCCTCATAATCAAGGAGTGTGGAGACACTGGTATGGCATGTAAGTGAAATATATCTATATTTCACTGAACATAACTCAACTATGAAGCGCTCTACTATCAAGGGCTACTCGTGAAGGATATAGGTATAAGTATCCCTCTAACCTGAGATCACCACAGCGACTTGCAAGCAACTCATCATGCTTTGGTGTCAGACTACCAATATTTCTAATATAGTGATGAAAGATTTTTGGGTATAGTCAAGTACTTGCAAAGTCTATGTGTGAACCAAGATGGGATTGACCACTTTCGATTTTAGAAGATAATGCTACACTTGTTGGGAATAGTGTCCCAAAGCCAATAATCTACCTATTAATGGTTGAACTAATTTTATATTTATATATAAATTAATAAATAAATAAAAGTTTTTTAGTATTTTTTATCATAAATTTTCTCATCTTCTAATAAACTCTGATGTTGTGATGAAGTCCTTAGGATTATTTAGAATCAATAAAGAAGGATTTATCATTTAGTCTTTAAATGTGTTCACGACTAAATGATATGTTGTTATTAAGGATGACAATATTTATCGAGTATAGATCGTTATGTGCCATATAGATTGATTGTCCTCTTAACGAAGGAGTGTGGAGACACTAGTATTGAAGGAAAATCCTGATTTTCCGGTCCAGGTTCGTCCAGATCTGATTAGATCAAGAGATATATTTCAAAAATTTTCTCTTGATCTCAATCAGATCTTGATAAATTTTAGATCTGATTATTATTATTTTAATAAATAAAATAAAATAAGATAAATTAAATCAAATTTAATTTACCTGATTTGGGTAATCCTATTACCCTGTAGATGATCCTGATTGCAGCAAAAGGTTCTGGATCTTAGCCACGCAAGCGCCTGGCCTCTACCGGTATCCACTCGGGTTGGATCTGGAGATCCTCTTCTTCTCTATCACACCTCCAAAAATTAGATCTGGATCTGATCTGGAGGATCTTCAAAACTCTTTTGAAGATCTGCAGCCGTCCTTTTGCAGCAGCGCAGCCTTCTTGCTTTTGATCGCCTTTCCTTGATCTGAATTGCACCAACCAAAGTCCAAAACACCTTTTGGACGTGGAGAGCAAGGGGAGAAGAGATTATGGCATGGAGAAGGAGGGGAGAGGCAGCCTTGGGGCATGTTTAATAATATTGGAATTAGGGTTGGGCGCAGGGTCTTATTTATAGACCTCTTGTGATCCAACTCCTCTTCCTCTCAACCAATCACAACCCTTTGTGAAATCAGATCTAAATCTGATTGGTTGGAATAGAGACCCCTGGATTCCTCCTTAGAGGGTGCCTAAGACCAGTCAAACTGGATTCTTAGTAGAACTCTAATTGGAATCCAAAAGGGAGGTGGAGTCCTTGTCCAACAAGGACTCCTAGGCGCCTCCTACTTGGGCTCACGCCACCCTTGGCGTGCGCCCTTCTCCTTGCCAGGTTCTGGCAGGGGGACAGGCCCCCACCAGCTCTCCAATAGGTGCATGACATGTGGTCAAAAGTCAAAGGGTGAATGGTCAATGTTTGACCAGTCAAAGGTAGACTTTTGACCAAAGTCAAAGAACAAGAAATGGCAGGTGACCAAAAATGGCAGGTAATGTCTTACAAATAAGACAACCTATTCTGACTTGGACAACCTCTAGTCAGACTATATGAAGGCCTCTGATTGAGCACAAACTCCTTTGGCTCAGACAGGACAACTTATTTATGATAGTAAAAGAAGAACGTTAGGTTCAATCGAGTGCTAGCACGATTTCCTTGAACCTAATTGAATCTCATTCAGATCAATTGAACTAGATCAGTTCAATTGATGATCACCAGATTCAAACCCTTATTTGTGTGACCCAGTTAGGTTCAGTTCTGTATGGTAATGGGATATGTCATGATCTCTATCATCGACATCATCGAAACTTCTTTCGATGGATCAGAACTCTTCTGATTCAAACAGCTAGAATGATCGATCATCTAAATCATTCTAATTGCTCCTAAAATCCACCAGTGACACCTAGCAATAATACCTAAGTATCTTTCAGGGGGACGGGAAACTCTTTCCGATCTACGAGGTGGAGGAGGCAGTGTTCTTATTGGCTCAACCTGATTTGGTTCCACTTGGTCCTTAGCTCTTTCTGCTTGTGAGACTTTCTCATCAAGCTTAATCTGCTTTCCAATGCTACTATCTTGAATAAACTATTTTTCAAGAAATATGGCATGTCGACTCACAATCACATTGTGGTCTTCTGGAATGTAGAAATAGTATCCTAATGACTCTTTAGGATATCCTATGAATCGAGCTCTAAAGGACCTAAACTCTAACTTGTCCGCTTGTTGTCTTTTGACATGAGCCGGACAACCCCAAATTCTGAGATGACTCAGACTTGGTTTCTTACCGTGCCATATCTCATACGGTGTGGTAGGAACGGTTTTAGAGGGAACCCTATTCAGTAGATAGATTGAAGTTAACAATGAAGTGTCCCCAAAGAAAATCAGGGAGGTCTGTGAAGCTCATCATGGATCGAACCATATCCAATAGAGTCCGATTTCTCCGTTCTGAAACCCCGTTGAGTTGAGGTGTTCCTGGTGGAGTCCATTGAGAGACTATGCCATTTTCCTTAAGATAGTCTAGGAATTCCGGCTAAGGTATTCACCTCCTCGATCTGATCGAAGAACCTTAATGGGTTTTCCAGTTTGTTTTTCTACTTCATGTCTGAATTCTTTGAACTTTTCAAAAGCTTCAGACTTGTGTCTCATAAGATACACATACCCATACCTAGACAGATCATCGGTAAAGGTAATGAAGTAGACAAAATTGCCTCTAGCCGGCACATCAAATGGGCCGCACACATCAGTATGTACTAGGGCAAGGAGATCTGTGGCCCTCTCCCCATGTTCAACAAAAGGGAGTTTAGTCATTTTGCCTTGAAGACAAGATTCACAAGTTGGATATGACTCAAAAGTCAATGGACTCAATAGCCCATTTTTCTCCAATTTGTTGATCCTATCTTCTGCTATATGACCTAATCTCAGGTGCCATAGATATCTGTCGTTTGGACTATCCCTAGGTCGTTTGGCATTCACGTTTTGCTCGATAGTTAGAATAGGTACATCAATATGTAGCTGATAAAGACCATTAATAAGGAAACCATTTGCAATTTTATTTCTTTCATAAAGAATGTTACAATGGTCCTTAAAGAAGGTGATCACATAACCTTCTTGTGCTAAGCATGAAACAGAAATCAAATTCCTGCTAGCTGCAGGCACATAATAACAGTCTTTTCAAAACTAAGTCTAAACCAGATGGTAATCGAAGAGGGTATGTTCCCACGGCTACTGCAGCAACTCTTGCTCCATTACCGATGCGTAGGATCATGTCTCCATCCCTCAGCCTCCTGCTATCCTCAAGACCCTGCATAGAAGTGCACAGATGAGCACTAGAACCAGAGTCAAGCACCCAACTGGATGCAGAAGAAACCGTAAGGTTAGACTCAATAACGAGCATACCTCCAGAAGGACCTTCCTTCTTGTTCTTCAGGGTGGCCAGGTAAGTAGGGCAGTTCCGCTTCCAATGGCCGTCGCTGTTGCAATGGAAACACTTTCCTTTGCCATCGGCCTTTTTCTTCGGTTCTGCCTTCTTCTTCTTTGATCCTTCCACCTTTTGCTTTTTCACAGACTTCTTTTTCTTTCCATAAGACTTTCTTTTGGAAGAAGTCCGTTCCATAGCAAGAACTGAGCCTTTAGAACCTTTCATAGAAAGCTCAGCGGTAACCAGCATATTCATTAATTCGGCCAAGGAATTTTGAAGTTTATGCATGTGGTAATTCATGATGAATTGCCCATATGCATCAGTCAAGGATTGCAGAATAATATCGTTCTGCAGGTCCAAGTCCAACTTCACACCGAGCTTCTCAAGCTCTTCCATGTCCTTGATCATTGTCAGACAGTGATCTTGGACTGACTGCCCATCACGCATCTTAGCCTTAAAAAGTCATTTCGTGACTTGATATTTGGCTGCGCGACTCTGTTCACCAAACATCTCCTGCAGGTGAGCCAACATTTGGCGAGCAGTCCCGATATCTTCATGTTGGCGCTGGAGCTCATCAGACATCGAGCCCAACATGTAAGTATCTGGCCTTATTATCTTCGTCAATCCATTTTTCCAGAGACGCTCTCTGTTCAAGTGGATGGACGGAGCTGGTAAGGTGGGAGGGTCCTGGTCCAAAACATGGTGTTAACTTCTCTGAACCCAAAACAATTTTGTAGTTCCTGAGCCAATCTTTATAATTGGGTCCAGTCAGTCTATGTGTGTCTAGGATACGTGCCAGTGGGTTGGACGCAGACATTTTCCTGTAGAGAGTCAAAGATTCTAGTTAGATACTGTAATTTTGACTTGACCAATTTGTTTAGGGATTTTATTTTTAAACAAATTAGCTCCCACTATTTTCTCGGATCCCTACACTCCCTCTGTAGAGATGCGAAAATCTCCGCGATTGATGATTTCTAGTGGGTGGTGCGGTCTCACCAACTGACTCATCACCTCACCTAACAGTTATTGGTGATGGGTTAGCCAATGAGTGAACAACTCTTGTTCAATGATTCTCTAATCATGGTGCACCCAAACTTGGTCTCTAATTCATGAATCTCACCGTATCCGGAATATTGATCCACTCCTTAGTTAAGTCAGACCCACCATTTGCATAGACTGGGTTCCTAATTGGAGTCTCTCACCGTATCCGGAATATTGAGCCCAACTCATCCTCCAGCCCATAGCATCCAATGCCTAATAGACATGGTTGCATCTTCCCGGTGCAACTGAGCCACTGTATCCAGCCGAGAACAATCAACCCCGGGAAGGGCCCGCACGTCTACAATGGTGGAAGACCTCAGACTTAATCTTTTCTTAGGGAGAATTGATTCAGGTCTCATTAAACTAGACTTGGCTTAGTCATAACAATTATGACTAACCTAGTGGCATGGGTTCAGCTCGGATTATTGACCACCTCAGATCAGAACTGTGTCAACAGATATGGCCAGGTAAGTGAGACCGGTGGAAGGAATATGCCGTTAACTCGTACAAGAACGCATTCAGGTCGAGTAGCTTCCAATTAAAAACCAGTCGGTCGTCTGTGCCAAACTTACCTTAGACACCAAATTGTTGAGTCAGAACCAATTGGGTTAGCCTACAATCCAGACTCTAACCTCTGAGCCTAATTAGGTCTTGCTTGATCGTGACTCGATCTTGACCCAGACTTAATCCTATTAGGCTGGTCAATTTAAGCATTGTTGATCCCATCTAACCAACTCTTGATTCGGTTTGATCAACCGCTTAGACCTAATTGAGCTACCCAAGCCCGAACCCAGTATTATGAATATGTCTTAGATCTGAAATTCTCAATTTTAGACCTAATTAATATTCCATAAACTTAATTCTTAATTAAGTTGGGTTCATAAACAAAATATGCACAATAAATCCTAGGGTTTCAGGATCTAGGGTTTTGCAGAAAGTAAGTTTTGGGTTTCTGATTAAGGACGAACACGCAGCACCCCTACACGTCATAAGAACACCCCATCGAATGGGAAGAGAGGGCCTTTAAACCCTTCTTCGTTCTTATGACCGGACGGCCAAGAGGAACGCCTTAATCAGGAACATGTAAATCTACAAAACAGTTATAGATCTATATCATATATCTCATATACAAATTTAGATCTAATCAAGGCATATTTTGCATACATCTCATGTATCAAATCATGCATATTTTCAGATCTAAATTATCTCATAATAATCTAAAAAATTAGATTTAAATTGATCTAATCAAAATAAATTCTAATCTAGACAATTATGTAGAACTATTCTACAACTAGTCTAGTCATGCATCTATCATATCTCATATGATATTTAAAATTAAATAATTTTTATTTGCTGTTTATCAGATGTTATTATAACACTTATAATATCAGAAAATAGTAAATAAGAAGATCTAAAATATGATTTAATCAGATTAAATCAAAGACATGCAAAACTATTCTATAGAACTATTCTATTCTAGAACTAGTCATGCATATCTTCATGTTCTTAGATCCAAATCATTTAATTTTAATTTTTCTGATTTCAGATCTGATCACATCTCATGTGACATCTGAAATCACTTTATTTTCTAATTAAAATAAAATTAAAATCAGATCTAAATAATTTAGAACCATGGCTCTGATACCAGTTGAAGGGAAATCCTGATTTCCCGGTCCAGGTTCGTCCAGATCTGATTGAGATCAAGAGAAAATTTTTGAAATATATCTCTTGATCTAATCAGATCTGGACGAACCTAGACCGGGAAATCAGGATTTCCCTTCAAATATGGCATGCAGGTAAGATGTACGGGTATATCTGCACCGAACATGACCGACTCTAGAGCTTTAATACTGTTAAGATTTGCTCTGATGGAATATGGATATAACTATCTTTCCGACCAGAGATCACCATGGTGACTTCCAAGCAACTCACTATGCTTTGGTGCTGGACTACTTGAATTTCTAATTCAATAATGGAAGGTTTCTGAGCACTGTCAAGTATTTATGGAGTCGGTATGTGAGTCAAGATGGGATTGACTACTCTGACTTAGAAGCTTTGTTCAATTATATTTTAATTTAGCAAATCCTTAGCTAGGATGTCCTAATGAGGAGTCACAGGACTGATTGTGTTGAGACATAATTTGAATGTACTTTTTAGGAATAATAGTTTAACTCTGAGTCATCCTATACACGAAGGTCAAAGGGATGAATTATACAATAACCATATTCATGTAGATTCTAAGTGTTGCGATTATAACTATTCGATCAATCCAGATGTCGGATACCTTTGCTAGATGGTCACTTTGATTAGTATAGAAATTGGTTCCTATGCTATCGGCTTAGGTTCGAACTTATAGGATCATGCACATTGGAGGTTCCTACCTAATCTGATGGCTGATGAAGAGTCCTACTGGACTGAGGCCCTATGGTTAAAAGTTTCACTGGACTAGAACTCTTCAATCGAGAGTCCTACTAGGTTGGGACTCTAAGTCCTGCTTGTTTGAGACTTTAGGATCAAGATTCTCACTGGACTGGGACTGTTTGACCAAGAGTCCAACAACACTAGAAGTCTGAGTCCTACTTGTTTGGAACTCTATTATTGAGAGTCCCACTGGTCTAGGACTTTGTGAGCATGAGTTTCATTCATTTGGGACATGGGTCAAGAGTCCCACTGGTTTGGGACTCTTCAATCAAGAGTTTCATTTTGAGGGACTTTATTGCCCGGACACCTATTAGATTTGAACTCCTTATTTATGAGAGATTTAATTAGTAATTTGATAGCTAATTAACTTAATTTGATTGAGTAACTATTTTTGGATCAAGTTCAATTGAATTGGATTTAGTTGGGTTTGACCCAATTAGGTTATGAGTTGACCTAATCACCGACGAGGTTTGATTTTTGATTTGATCAATGGTTAGGCTTAATCAATTTCTAAATTGATTATAATTTAATTGAGCCTAATTAAGCTTAAATGAGTTGGGTTTAATCTGGTCTAATTGGAACTAACCAAATTGGTTGGGTGTTATTGGATGAGATGAATTTACTAGTTTGACCTAGTCTTCCATTGCGCACTACATTCTTATTGCGCTCGGTCGCGCGAACATTTGTCACCATGAGAAATGTTTCTTGTGGAGATCATATTTTCTCTATTATTAAAGAAGTGTTCATTGATCCCATGCCCTAATTGTGATAAGAATAGTTGTTTCCATTCAAGTTCAAATAGAGTTTGAGTTTTTGAATGAACAAAGCACTTATCTCATCTAATCCTCCATGACATCCCCTAGTATTGTGCTTATTTAATTGTGGAAATTTTGGAATGTGCAACATTTGAGAAAGCAACTCTCCTCTGTGTGCATGAGCCCTCCCCATGCTAAGAAAAATGCAGAAAAAAATCAGAGAGAAGAAAAATAGAGAGAAAGTAAGGGCGTAAGGTTTGAGTGAAATTGCTACCCTAGAAATCTGATCTAGGGTTAGGCATGCAATTTTGTAAGTTTTGGTCATTAGAAATTCACAATTTTTTTTGGAGAGACTCCTCAACCTCTCCTCTACCTCTAGTACTAATCCTTAGCATCCAAAGATTTAGTGGAGGAAGATCGAAGTCATTCAATCTGATTCAGCCATTAAAAGGATCCATTATCGAGCTAGCACTCGAGAGGAGCCAATTGGGACCAAGGCCTTGTATGGATGATCTGTGGAGGCCAGACATACTGTATGGCTACATTACAATGATCAGACCTCTCCAGTGGTGATTCAGTTGCAGAGATCAACTACCCACGCAAAGGTAACGTATTTTGAACACATAAAGTAGTAAAACAGTTTTTCTGCTGATTGCTATTTCATTTTCATATTCATTGCATATATATCACATTAGATCCTAGTTTTGTAAGGTTTATAGATCTGATCAATAGCTCTTAGAAAATTAATTAGATTAATTTTAATTCTATTATATTTAATTTTTGAAAAAGTTTCAAAAGTAGAGATAGAAATCCTGCATGCATCCCATCAATGGTATCAGAGAAACTAGGTTTTTTAATGAAATGTATATGCATACTTAGATTATTTTTTAGATTGGATCTAAATAATAATTTAATCTTAAATTTAAAAATAAATTCATGATCGCACAGACTATAGATTGTCCTTCTATAAGGTTTATCCCTTACAGTGTAAAAGTTATCCTAAAACGTGCTAATCTAAAATATTAATCATAAAACTTTAGATCTGATTTAATATTTTGTTATTATTTGATTGAATTGCTTTAATCAAATTTTTAATCATGAATTAGTATTTAGGTTAGATCTAAATTGATTCATGATTTTTATATAGTATACATAAATTTAGATTAAACCCTACAACTAGTATTATTTATAAAATGAGCCGATCCATTTTTGAAATCAGTCAACCCATTTGGTGAATAGTGCTAGATTGTAAAAGAATCTTTCAAAATTTTGAAAAATATTTTTCAAATGCCAAACCCCAACCCTCACCCTAAAAATCTAATTAAAAGTTAAGGATTATGAATTAGGGTCTAGAATTATGAATTTAAGATTCTAAGTCATTGATCATAAAATTTAGATTATTGAATTAGATGAATTAGGTCTATTAATTGGATTTGATGTAAGATTAGTTAAAGAATAGACTAAATTAGAGTAATTGATCAAAACTAATCAAATATTGATTTAGATTAGGTCAAGGACTCTTTAGACTCAATTATATAGTTATAGTTGGTCAAGTCAACCTTTAAACGACAAATGACTTGATTCATGGCATATGGTCAATTCCGATTACTAGGTTATTCATGAACTAAAGAACTGAATGATGTCTCAGGTAAGTTTGGCAGTCCAGACCAATGGTTTTTAATTGATATCTACTCGCACTGATTTGATCTTTGATGAGTTAATGACATATCCCTTCCTCTGGTCTCACTATCTAGCCATCTTGGTGAATTAGGTTTTGATTAGATCACTTGATGATTTGGACTCATCCATGTTAATTAGGTAATATAGTGTGACTGATTTAGGTGCTCCTAATGCTGGCTTAAATTAGATCCTTTTTTATCTAACTTGGTGAAGTTAGTTGGAGGATCAAAATTGGATGATTAATTCTTCTCTCATCTTTTCAAAATTAATTAATAAAATTCTTAAAAATTATTAGGCCCTCAAAAATGATAAAGTTATGGTAATAACTAAGTCATAGCCTTCCATTAAGTTGAATAATAATGGGTTCATTAGTTTAATAATCATTAGAGGCCTAAAGGCCTAGTACTTATTGACTATTGAAATTATCATTCATTATATGATGATTTGGTTGTATCTTTCTAATGATGGTTAGGTTGGCCGATCAAAGTTAGCTCTGATCATTTGTTGGTTAGATGCATCAAATATGGTCATGTTAATGGTTGGACCTAATTGGATTTTCTTAGTGAAGGCCAAAGCCTATTGATTAGGTTTTTGGAGCAAAATTAAAATTACTAATGTTGTTTAGAGAAATAATTGGTTATGAACCTATCCATAGATGTACATGGGTTGACTGATCAAAGTCAAGCTTTTGTGTAGTCTGTATGAATTCTAGTACTCACTAAGAAAATAAGATAATTTCTCAAATTGGAGGTAGAGGCTACCAATTTATATAAAATAGTGGAAGAACATTTAGACTAAAGTCCAAGTATTTAGGCTAAATAATTGATATATTAATTAAGTTTGGTTTTCCTTTATTATGCAGCTATGGCTACCACCCTATTACTCCAATCATTATTGCACAATAACAAACTCATGGGATCCAATTTTGATAGTTGACATCAAAAGTTGAAAATCATCCTGGAGCATGAGTAAATCTTGTATGTATTGACTAATCTGGCACTTAAGGTGCTAGCCCTGAATGTTAGAGGGATGGTTAGAGATACTTACCAAAAGTGGCTCAATGACTGCACCACCATTCGGTGCATTATGCTAGTGGCAATGAATGATAAGTTCAGCTATAAGTTTAAGAATGTCCAACCTCAGGAGATGTATCAAATATTGAATGACTCCTTTGGCATGCTTGATGACATTGAGAGGCACAAGACTTCTTATGCCATTTTCAATGCTCGAATGAGGAATGAGTCATCAGTCACCAATATTAAACATGATCAAGATGATTGAGCATCTAAGTAAGCTAGGTTTTCTCCTGCATGAGTAGCTCAGGAAGGATGCAATCCTGAATTCTTTGCCTAAGTCCTTCCTCCCCTTCCTTATTTTCGAATGACAAAGCCTGTAGTAAACTACCATGGCTCATTAGGAATGCTACAAAATTTTAAGAAGGATCACCAACTCCATAAGGAGATGGTGAATGTAGTGGGAGGATCTTCTTCTGATCATCGACCCTTTAAGAAAGAAAAAAAGAACAAGACAAAGAAGAATAAGAAGGTGCAGCCACATGCCGGGACATCTACATAGGGTTAGAACAAGAAGCACAAGCCTGATCAGAGCTAGGCAGAGTGCTTTATTTGCAAGAAGTAGGGACATTGGAAGAAAAACTATCCATAATACATTGCCTCCCTAGACTTGAACTGGACGAGGAAGAAGTAAGTTGCTGCTGGGCAAGGTAATTATATGATAACACCTTGCAACTTCTCAATATGTAATACTACTGCCTGGGTATTATATACTAGAAGTCGTTATCATATTTGTAATTCAATGAAGGATTTGCAGGTTAGTAGAAGATTTGATGAAGGTGAGAGGTTCCTAAATGTTGGAGATGGAAGACAAGTTCTAGTTCTAGCTTTAGGAATTATGAACCTTGTAATCAATTTTCATAAATTTATTCTTTGTGAATGTTACTTCTATCTAAACTTTTTATTGAATGTTATTTATGTAGGCCTTTTGGCCAAGAACAATTATGTATTTTTAATAAAAAAAATTTTGTAATATCATTTTGAATGGAGTTATGATTTATATTGGATAATTATATAACAATATTTATTTACTATCATAGCCTATTAACATGGTTCAATCCTTCGATAAATGTCCTAGACTAAATGATGTGTCTAAGTCTATCTTTAGCATTGTAGGCTAGGTCATATTAACAAGAACAAAATAAACAGGTTGGCTCAAGAAAGAATTTTTGAAGTTGGTGATTGTGAATCACTTTTGACCTGTGAGTCCTATCTCTTTGATAAGATGATCAAGTCACATTTTACTGGAAAGGATGAACAAGCTAATGAACTCCTGGGTCTAGTACATACTGATGTATGTGGACCCATGACCTCAAGTGCTATAGATGGATATTTCTACTTCATAATATTCATAGATAACCTATCGAGGTATGGGTACATATACTTAATGAAATACGAATTGGAGTTATTTGAAATATTCAAACTATTCTGTAATGAGATAGAAAAGCAAACTAGAAAGAATATTAAAACTCTTCGATCTAATCGAGGAGGTGAGTACCTTTCCAGTAAATTTTTGACATATCTTAGAAAGTTTAGAATTCTCTCTCAATAAATCCCTCTTGGAACATCACAGCATAATGGTGTGTCTAAGAGGAGAAATCAGACCCAATTGGACATGGTTCGATCCATGATGGGATTTATTGGTCTGCCTATCTCCTTATGGGGATATGCACTCGAGTCAACTTGTTACATTCTAAATAGGATTTCGAGTAAGTCTATTTCCAAAATGCCATATGAGATATAGACAGGGCATAAGCCAATACTCTCACACCTTAAGGTTTGGGGGTAATTGGCTTATGCCAAACATTTAGCAATGGACAAGCTTGGACCTAGGTCTGATAAATATAATTTTTTTGGATACCCAAAAGAGATCAATGGTAATTATTTCTACCTCGTTGATGAACAAAAGATGTTTGTCAGCCTTAAGACAATCTTTTTAAAAAAGAAGTTCCTTAGTGAAGGAACTAATGCATCTAAGATCGAATTTGAGAAAGTTCGACAAGTGGAAAAACCAACATAAATAACTAAACCTGAACCAAATTTGATTAGATCAAACATAGAGCCTAGTGAATATGCATCCTTAAGGTGGTCTGATAGAGTACCACATCATTCAGATAGATACTATAATTTTTTGGTCTGGGATGGTGATTCTATCGAACTCGATAAGAATGATGAGGATCTGATCACCTACATGGATGCAATGCAAAAACCCAACTCTGAAAAATAGCTTGAGGCCATGAAATCCAAAATAAAATCTGTAAAGATCAATGATGTATGGACATTGGTTGATCCACCCGAATGGGTTAATCCATAGGATGTAAATAGGTCTTCAAGAAGAAAAAAGGCGCAAATGGGAAGATGAAGATCTATAAAGTCCATCTAGTTGCTAAGAAATATTATCAATGTTATGATATAGACTATGACGAGATGTTTTCTCTTGTGGCAATACTCAAGTCCATTCGGATCATGCTTGCGATAGCCCCATCTAGACTATAAAATCTAGCAGATGGATATAAAGACAGCTTTCTTGAATGGAGAGCTAGATGAAGAGGTGTATATGATACAACCTAAAAGGTTCACATTCATAGATGAGTCTAAGGCATGCAAGCTTCAAAGATCCATTATGAAATAAAGCAGACATCTCGAAGTTGAAACATATGTTTTGATAGGATGATCAAAACGTATGGCTTCTTTAAGAATGGAGAAGAGCCTTACATATATAAGTGGACTAGTGGTCTAGTAATATTCCTAGTGTTATATGTGGATGACATTCTCTTAATCAGGAATGATGTCCCTATATTACAAGGAATAAAGATCTAGCTGTCATCACAATTCTCCATGAAGAATCTAGAAGAAGCTTCCTACATCATGGGAATGAAGATCTATAGAGATAGATCTAAGAGATTGCTTAGATTATCCTAGTCCACGTACATTGATATAATGCTGAAGTAGACCAGTATGCAGAATTCCAAGAAAGGCTATCTACTGATAGGTTATGAAATTTCTCTCTTAACGAGTGATTGTTCGACAACACCTCAAAAGAGAAAGCATATAAGTAGAATTTGATATACTCCAGCAGTGGGTTCTATTATGTATGTCATGACATGTATGCGATCAGATGTAGCATACTTATTAGGGATAATAAGTAGATATCAATCTAATCTAGGTGAGAACCATGGAAAGTTGTTAAAACCATCCTAAAGTATTTAAGAAACACTAAGGACTAGTGGCTTATTTATAGTAAGTCAGATTTGAGGCTTGTGGGGTTTACGGACTCTAGTTTCCAATCTGACCATAATGATAGTAAAAATATGTCAGGATATGTGTTTACCCTTTACAGTGAAGCTATCTACTAAAAAAGTTCTAAGTAACACATTATGGCCGACTCAGTTTGGAGGCGGAGTATGTTGCTGCATTAGATGCTGCTAAAGAAGTAGCATGACTGAGGAAGTTCATCACCAAGCTTAAAGTAGTACCCTCCTTTGATGGTTCAATTCTGCTCTTCTGTGATAGCTCTGGAGCCATTGCTCAGATGAAGAAATTGAAAGTACACCAGTGGATAAAGCATATTCTACGTTGCTATCATCTTATCAAGAAGATCATGGATCCAGGTGGCATCAACCTTCAGAAGATTGATAGGAAGAAGAACCTAGTTGACCCATTCACTAAAGCCATTATGGTGAAGGAGTTCGATGACTTCAAGCTGAAGATGGGTATTAGATATTACATCAATTGGCTTTTGTCAAAGATGAAGATTGTTGGAAATGGTGTCTTAAAGCCAATCGTCAGCTTATTGATGGTTAAAATAATTTTATATTTATATATAAATTAATAAATAAATAAAATTAGCATTTTTATCATAAATTCCTTTATCTTTTAATAAACTTCGGGGTTGTCGTGATGTCCTTAGGACTATTTAGAATCGATAAAGAAGTATTTATCATTTAGTCCTTAAATGTATTTACGATCAAATGATACATTATTATCAAGGACGATAATGTTTATCGAGTATAGATCCATATGTGCCATATAGGTTGGTTATCCTTTTAACCAAGGAGAGTAGAGACACTGGTATGGCATGTAGATGAGATGTAGGGATACATCTACACTGAACATGACTGACTCTAGAGTTTTTTTACTATCAAGATTTGCTCCTATGGAATATGGGTATAAGTGTTCCTCTGATCTGAGATCACCTTGGTTACTTTCAAGCAACTCACTGTGCTTTGGTGCCAGACTATCTAAATTTTTAATTCAATGATGGAAGATTTTTAGGTACAGTCAAGTACTTGAAAAGTTGGTGTGTGAGTCAACATGGGATTGACCATTCTAGTTAAGGAGCTATGTTCAATTATGTTTCAATTTAGCAAATCCTTGGCTAGGATTATCCTTATGGGGAGTCACAGGACTAATTATATTGAGACATGATTTGGTTGTACTTTTTAGTATTGATAGTTTAACTCTGAGTCATCCTATACACTAAGGTCAAAGGGATGAATATGCAGTAACCATATTCACATAGGTTCTGAGTGTTATGATTGCGACTATTCAACCTATCTAACCATCGGGTACCATTGTTAGATGGTTACTTTGATTAGTAAAGGAATTGGTTTTTATGCTATTGGCTTAGTTTCGAACTTGCGGGGTCACACACATTAGAGATTCCTTCTTGATTTGATGGCTGATGAAAAGTTCCACTGGATTGGGACTCTATTGTAACACCCCACCCATAAATCCAAATGACAGTGCCACACCCCACTTTTATCTAAAGATTAAGAAAATTTCTAAACTATAATATTCTACCTCTCGTGTGAGCAGACGACATACTCTCATATGAACAAACATGCCACCATACTAGAGTCCATAAACTCTTTCAACATATAAACCGGTAGTTGAGCATATAAGAAATTAAACCATATATGGAATTCCTTGTAACACTTTTAAAATTATCATTGCTGAGCTTTTTAAACCATGTGCATAACTACTTGCTTATAAAATATACTAAAGCTATCCAAAAACTCATTTGATTCCAACATTTCTCTAAACATATATACAAAAAATAACATAGGCTACAAAGCATTAAAAGACCATCTTACTTTTCAAATAATCCTTTATACATAGCAAAAATATATTAAAAATACCTTGGATAGATGGAATTCAGTCACCTTCGATAGCTATTGTTCCACTTTAGTATTGGTTTCCTGCAAAGCACCCTTTGAGAACCTTTGCCTTTCCTCGAATAATTAAACACCAGCTGTCAACAAAAATAGACTTTACTAAATGCCTCCTCTTCTTCTTTAAATTAATCTGTCACTCATTCATCTCTTCCTATTCGAACATTCCTTGAACTCTGGTTAAGAACACCACTTTTCCCTGGCTTCTTTCTCCTCTCTATTCTTTCTATTAGCTAAAGAACTCAGAACAACAAATAAAAGGAATAGGTGGCCACATGCTTTGGAAAAGAATAAACTATAAAAGATTTGCTAGGTGTCTTTCCAATAAAAATCCACCCAATTCCAATCTTAATAGGTGTTATTCAGATATTTTTCTAACTATTTGTTTATATTTTCAAGTTGCTCTATCATCCCATAAAAAATATTTTAAAATAAAACATAAAACCTTCTTAGTTAAAACTTGCTCCCAGAAATTTTCACGATTAGAGTTGACACATTAGGGAAAAGGGTCGACATCCCAACAAAGGTCAGCCCCAAGATTAGCCCTTTCTTCAAATAGGTACTCTCTTTGGTCATCCCATAGGTCGACCCCTCAACAAAAGTGTTGACAGTTCACCAAAATAGGTTGACCCCAAGGTGTACCACCATAAATCTATTAGATATATGTGCCCTAGAAGACAGAATTGGCTAACACTTGTAATACACTTCTAAGGGCAAAATTGTAATTTTGACTAATATCAATAAAATGGGTTATTTTCTATCACATATGTGTATTTAGTGTTTGTGATACATCCTTTGAGTTAATGGTAATGATAATTCATATTTTCAAGAGTTGAAAATTTAAGACATGAATAATCATTATTAACTCATAAAAATGCTCCCGACCATAGGATCATCACGAGGATGGTGATTGATCCGGAAGGTTGGTGCACAATCGCTTCTTTTTAGTAGATGAGTCTTAAGTCTACAGTGTGGAGACACCGAAGCGAGAGTACAGGTACTTGTTAGAGAACGAGGGCACTGAGCGTGACCACCTCGAGTAGTCATTAGGGAGTCTACCTTCTCATCAATGACTGACTCGATGCTGTAGTAGTGTGTCTGGTTCTTTGATCTGAGGTGCATTGGCAGTTCACCTTGAGGGTGTTATAGTTTGACTACACCATTACTCGATCTCCTAGCCATTCAGAATCCTGAGGTGTATGTTGGCTATAGCATGTTTTCATTATAGGAACTGGATTGTATCAAGATGGAATCTATCTACCTCGGTGGTAGAGGAGCAGCCCTATGATAATCATGAGAATCAAGTCCAAAAGTCCATGGCCATGGCAGAGTGAAATAATAGAAAGAGTTTCTATTTAGATTTTCACATCGGACTCGAATCGAATGATTACATCATATGACATAAAATAGGGTTTGACGAGTTTACCTTAACCCTAATCTGATCGGGGCTCAAGATAGAAGGACTTAATCACATAGGTAGCTGCACCAAGAGGTTCGCATTCAGCTTTGATGGGTTGCCACCATATATTGCTAGGTGTCACTGGTGGATTTTGGGAGCAATTAGAATGATTTAGATGATCGATCATTCTAGCTGTTTGAATCAGAAGAGTTCTGATCCATCGAAAGGAGTTTTGATGATGTCGATGATAGAGATCATGACATATCCCATTACCATACAGAACTGAACCTAACTGGGTCACACAAACAAGGGTTTGAATCTGGTGATCATCAATTGAACTGATCCAGTTCAATTGATCTGAATGAGATTCAATTAGGTTCAAGAAAATCGTGCTAGCACTCGATTAAACCTAACGTTCTTCTTTTGCTATCATAAATTAGTTGTCTTGACTAAGCCAAAGGAGTTTGTGCTCAATCAGAGGCCTTCATATGGTCTGACTGGAGGTTGTCCAAGTTAAAAAAGATTGTCTTATTTTGTAAGACATTACCTACCATTTTTGGTCACCTGCCATTTCTTATTCTTTGACTTTGATCAAAAGTCTATCTTTGACTGGTCAAATGTTGACCATTGACACTTTGACTTTTGACCACATGTCACGCACCTATTGAAGAGCTGGTGGAGGCTTATCCCCCTACCAGAACCTAGCAAGGAGGAGAGTGCACGCCACCCTAGGCGTGTGCCCAAGTTGGAGGCACCTAGAAGTTCTTGTTGGACAACGACTCCATCTCCTTTTTGGATTCCAATTAGAGTTCTCCTAAGAACCAACTTTGACTGGTCTTAGGTGCCCTCTAAGGAGGAATCCAGGGGACTCTATTCCCACCTATCTGATTTAGATCTGATTTCATAAAGAGTTGTGATTGATTCGGAAGAAAAGAAGTTGGATCACAGACAGTCTATAAATAAGACCCAGCGCCCAACCCAGATAGTGATTGGAAGTGATTGAAAGGAATCACAATTCCCATGCCCCAAGGCTGCCTCTCCCCTCTTCCTCCATGCCAAACCACTTTCTCCCTCTCCTCTCCACATCCAAAAGGAGTTTTGGATTTTTGGTTGGTGCGATTCAGATCAAAGAAAGGTGATTGAAAGCTAGAAGGCTGCCCTTCTGCAAAGGACGACTGCTGATCTTCAAAAGGATTTTTGAAGATCCTCCAGATCTGATCTAGATCTAATTTTTGAAGATGTGATAGAAAAGAAGAGAATCTCTAGATCCAGCCCGAGTGGATATCGGTAGAGGTCAGGCACTTGCGTGGCTAGATCCAGAACCTTCCGCTGCATACAGGATCATCAACGGGTAATTGGATTACCCAAATCAGGTAAATTAAATTTGATTTAATTTATCCTTATTTTATTTTATTTATTAAAATAATAAGAATTAGATCTGAAATATCTCAAATTTTGAAATATATCTCTTGATCTGATCAGATCTGAACGAACCTAGACCAAAAAATCAGGATTCCCTTCAACTGGTATCAGAGCCAAGGTTCTAAATTATTTAGATCTAATTTTAAATTTATTTTAATTAGAAAATAAGTGATTTTAGATTTCACATGAGATGTGATCAGATCTGAAATCAGAAAAAATTAAAATTAAATGATTTGGATCTAAGATTAGGAAATATGCATGACTAGTTCTAAAATAGAATAGTTCTATAGAATAGTCTTGCATGTTTTTGATTTAATCTAATTAAATTATATTTTAGATCCTTTTATTTACTATTTTTTGATATTATAAGTATTATAATAACATCTAAAAAATAACAAATAAAATTATTTAATTTTAACATCATATGAGATATGATTGATGCATATCTAGACTAGTTCTAGAATAGTTCTACATAGTTATCTAGATTAGAGTTTATTTTGATGAAATCAAATTAAATCTAATTTTTTAGATTATTATGAGATAATTTAGATCTGAAAACATGCATGATTCGATACATGAGATGTATGCAAAATATGCCATGATTAGATCTGATTTATATATGAGATATATGATATAGATCTAAAATTGTTTTGTAGTATTGCATGTTCTTGATTAAGGCATTCCTCTTGGCCGTCCGGTCATAAGAACGAAGAAGGATTTAAAGGCTCTCTCTTCCCATTCGATGGGATGTTCTTATGATGTGTAGGGGTGCTGTGTGTTCGTCCTTAATCAGAAACCCAAAACTTACTTTCTGCAAAATCCTAGATCCTGAAACCCTAGGATTTATTGTGCATATTTTATTTATGAACCCTACTTAATTAAAAATTAAGATTATGAAATATCAATTAGGTCTAAAATTGAGAATTTCATATCTAAGACATTCATAATACTGGGTTCGGGCTTGGGTAGCTCAATTAGGTCTAAGCGGTTGATCAAATCGAATCAAGAGTTGGTTAGATGGGATCAACAATGCTTAAATTGACCGGCCTAATAGGATTAAGTCTGGGTCAAGATCGAGTCACGATCAAGCAAGACCTAATTTGGCTCAGAGGTTAGAGTATGGATTGTAGGCTAACCCAATTGGTTTTGGCTCAATAATTTGGTGTCTAAGGTAAGTTTGGCACATATGACCGACTGGTTTTTAATTGAAAGCTACTCGACCTAAATGCGTTCTTGTACGAGTTAATGGCATATTCGTTCCACCGATCTCACTTACCTGGCCATATCTATTGACACAGTTCTGATCTAAGGTGGTCAATAATCCGAGCTAACCCATGCCACTAGGTTAGTCATAATTGTTATGACTATGACAAGTCTAGTTTAATGAGACCTGAATCAATTCTCCCTAAGAAAAGATTAAGTCTGAGATCTTCCACCATTGTAGTGTGTGGGCCCTTCCCAGGGTTGATTGTTCTCGACTGGATACAATGGCTCAGTTGCATCGAGAAGACGCAACCATGTCTATTAGGCATTGGATGCTATGGGCTGAAGGATGAGTTGGGCTCAATATTTTGGATATGGTGAGAGACTCAATTAGGAACTTAGTCTATGCAAATGATGGGTCTGACTTAACTAAGGAGTGGATCAATATTCCAAATACGGTGAGATTCATGAATTAGAGATCAAGTTTGGGTGCACCATGAATAGAGAATCATTGAACAAGAGTTGTTCACTCATTGGCTAACTAATCACCAATAACTGTTAGATGAGGTGATGAGTCAGTTGGTGAGACCGCACCACCCACTAAAAATCATTAATCATGGAGATTTTGGCATCTCTACAGAGGGAGTGTAGGGATCTGAGAAAATAGTGGGAGCTAATTTGTTTAAAAATAAAATTCTTAAATAAATTGGTCAAGTCAAAATTATAATATCTAACTAGAATCTTTGACTCTCTATAGAAAAATGTCTGCATCCAATCCATTGGCACGTATCCTGGACACACATAGACTGACTGGACCTAATTATAAAGATTGGCTCAGAAACTACAAAATAGTTTTGGGTTCTGAGAAGTTAACCCATGTACTGGACCAGGACCCTCCCTACCTTACCTAGCCCATCCATCCATTGAACAGAGAGCATCCCTGGAGAAATGGATAGATGAAGATAATAAGGCCTAGATATTACATGTTGGGCTCAATGTCTGATAAGCTCCAGTGCCAACATGAAGATATCGGGACTGCTCGCTAAATATTGGCTCACCTACAGGAGATGTTTGGTGAACAGAGTCACGCAGTCAAGTATCAAATCATGAAACGACTTTTTAAGGCTAAGATGCATGATGGACAATCAGTCCAAGATCACTATCTGACAATGATCAAGGACATGGAAGAGCTTGAGAAGCTCGGTGTGAAGTTAGACTTAGACCTGTGCAGAACGATATTATTCTGCAATCCTTGACTGATGCATATGGGCAATTCATCATGAATTACCACATGCATAAACTTCAAAATTCCTTGGCCGAATTAATGAATATGCTGGTTACCGCTAAGCTTTCTATGAAAGGTTCTAAAGGCTCAGTTTTTGCTATGGAACGGACTTCTTCCAAAAGAAAGTCTTATAGAAAGAAAAAGAAGTCTGTGAGAAAGCAGAAGGTGGAAGGAGCAAAGAAGAAGGAGGCAAAACCAAAGAAAAGGGCCGATGTCAAAGGAAAGTGTTTCCATTGCAACAGCGACAGCCATTGGAAGCAGAACTGTCCTACTTACCTGGCCACCCTAAAGAACAAGAAGGAAGATCCTTCTGGAGGTATGCTCGTTACTGAGTCTAACCTTATAGTTTCTTCTACATCCAGTTGGGTGCTTGACTCTGGTTCTAGTGCTCATCTGTGCACTTCCATGCAGGATCTTGAGGATAGCAGGAGGTTGAGGGATGGAGACATGATCCTACATATCGATAATGGAGCAAGAGTTGCTGCAGTAGCCGTGGGAACGTACCCTCTTTGATTACCATCTAGTTTAGATAGTTTTGAAAAACTATTATTATGTGCCTGTAGCTAGCAGGAATTTGATTTCTATTTCATGCTTAGCACAAGAAGGCTATGTGATTACCTTCTTTAAGGACCATTGTAACATTCTTTATGAAAGAAATAAAATTGCAAATGGTTTCCTTATTAATGGTCTTTATCAGCTACATATTAATGTACCTGTTCTAACTATCGAGCAAAACATGAATGCCAAACGACATAGGGATAGTCCAAACGATAGGTATCTATGGCACCTGAGATTAGGTCATATAGCAGAAGATAGGATCAACAAATTGGAGAAAAATGGGCTATTGAGTCCATTGACTTCTGAGTCATATCCAACTTGTGAATCTTGTCTTCAAGGCAAAATGACTAAACTCCCTTTTGTTGGACATAGGGAGAGGGCCACAGATCTCCTTGCCCTAGTACATACAGATGTGTGCGGCCCATTTGATGTGCCGCCTAGAGGCAATTTTGTCTACTTCATTACCTTTTCTCCAATGGCTATGTTAAAATTCATCCGCAAATTGCTTGCCATTGTAGCCTATTTCGATTACGAAATATGGCAAATGGACGTGAAAACGGCATTCTTAAATGGATATCTTGAGGAAGATATCTATATGGAACAGCCGCTAGGTTTCACATCCAGTGATACTGATCACAAGGTTTGCAAGCTGCAAAGGTGCATATATGGACTTAAGCAAGCATCTCGGAGCTGGAACACTCATTTCAATGATGTGATCAAAATGTTTGGTTTCATCAAAAATGAAGAGGAACCGTGTGTTTTCAAAAAGGTCAGTGGGAGCACTGTTGTCTTCCTCGTATTATACGTGGATGACATCGTCCTTATTGGGAATGATATTCCCATGATGACAACAGTCAAATTATGGTTGTCCAAGAAATTTTCTATGAAAGACCTAGGCGAAGCATCCTTTATTCTAGGAATTAAGGTCTATTGGGATAGACCGAATAGGATGCTAGGACTTTCATAGAAGATGTACATAGAGGAAGTACTAAAGAGGTTTAGTATGGAAAACTCTAAAAGGGGATTAATACCCTTCAGACATGGTATTCATCTTTCCATGAAGATGTGCCCTAGCACACCAGAGGAAATAGAACGCATGAGCAAGATCCCTTATGCTTCTGCAATAGGGAAACACATGTATGCCATGCTATGTACACAACCTAATATAGCCCATGCTGTGAGTGTCACAAGCAGATATCAGTCAAATCCAGGTGAAGAACACTGGACTTCTATGAAATGTATCCTTAAGTACTTGAGAAGAACTAAGGATATGATGTTGGTCTTTGGTAATGGAGAACTCCAAGTCCAGGGATACATAGACTCAGATTTCATGTCCGATATAAATGATCGAAAGTCGACATCTGGGAGTCTGTTTGTGTGTAATGGTGGTGCTGTCAGCTGAAAGAGTTCCAAGCAAACGGTGATAGTAGATTCCACCATGGAAGCAAAATATATCGCTGCATTAGAGGCTGCGAAGGAAGCATTTAAGTACAAGAAGTTTGCTGCAGAAATCAGAGTAATGCCATCAGATGCCATTCCTCTATACTACGACAACAATGGCGCCATAGCCCTTGCTAAGGAGCCGATGTCTCACCAGAAATCCAAGCATATTGAGCGGCGATACCACCTTATCCGCGATTACCTCGAGAAGGGTTACGTCAAGGTCAAGAGAGTCAACTCCACAGATAATGTGGCAGACCCACTTATAAAGCCGTTGGGCCAACAAAGGATCGAAGCCCACCTTGAGAAGATGGGACTTAGACTTGTAGCCAATTGGCTTTAGGACAAGTGGGAGATTGTTAGATATATGTGCCCTAAAAGCTAGAATTAGCTGACACTTGTAATACACTTCTAAGGGCAAAATTATAATTTTGACTAATATCAATAAAATGGGTTATTTTCTATCACATATGTGTATTTAGTATCTATGATACATCCTTTGAGTTAATGGTAATGATAATTTATATTTTCAAGAGTTAAAAATTTAAGACATGAATAATCATTATTAACTCATAAAATGCTCCTGACCATAGGATCATCACGAGGATGGTGATTGATCCAGAAGGTTGGTGTACAATCACTTCATTTTAGTAGATGAGTCTTAAGTCTACGGTGTGGAGACACCGGAGCGAGAGTATAGGTACTTGTTAGTGAACGAGGGCACTGAGCGTGGCCACCTCGAGTCGTCATTAGGGAGTCTACCTTCTCGTCAATGACTAACTCGATGCTGCAGTAGTGTGTCTTGTTCTTTGACCTGAGGTACATCGGCAGTTCACCTTGAGGGTGTTATAGTTTGACTACACCATTACTCGATCTCCTAGCCATTCGAAACCCTGAGGTGTATGTTGGCTATAGCATGTTCATTATAGGAACTGGATTGCATCAAGATGGAATCTATCTACCTCGATGGTAGAGGAGCAGCCCTATGATAATCATGAGAATCAAGTCCAGAAGTCCATGGCCATGGCAGAGTAAAATAATAGAAAGATTTTCTATTTAGATTTTCACATCGGACTCGAATCGAATGATTACATCATATGACAGAAAATAGGGTTTGACGAGTTCACCTTAACCCTAATCTGATCGGGGCTCAAGATAGAAGGACTTAATCATACAGATAGCTGCACCAAGAGGTTTGCATTCAGCTCTGATGGGTTGCCACCATATACTGCTAGGTGTCACTGGTGGATTTTGGGAGCAATTAGAATGATTTAGATGATCGATCATTCTAGCTGTTCGAATCAGAAGAGTTCTGATCCATCGAAAGGAGTTTCGATGATGTCGATGATAGAGATCATGACATATCCCATTACCATACAGAACTGAACCTAACTAGGTCACACAAACAAGGGTTTGAATCTGGTGATCATCAATTGAACTGATCCAGTTCAATTAATCTGAATGAGATTCAATTAGGTTCAAGAAAATCGTGCTAGCGCTCAATTGAACCTAACGTTCTTCTTTTCGTATCATAAATTAGTTGTCCTGACTGAGCCAAAGGATTTTGTGCTCAATCAGAGGTCTTCATATGGTCTGACTGGAGGTTGTCCATGTCAGAAAAGGTTATCTTATTTTGTAAGACATTACCTGCTATTTTTGGTCACCTGCCATTTCTTGTTCTTTGACTTTGGTCAATAGTCTACCTTTGACTAGTCAAATATTGACCATTGACACTTTGACTTTTGACCATATGTCATGCACCTATTGGAGAGCTGGTGGGGGCTTATCCTCCAGCCCGAACCTGGCAAGGAGGAGGGTGCATGCCACCCTAGGCGTGTGCCTAAGTTGGAGGCGCCTAGGAGTCCTTGTTGGATAAGAACTCCATCTCCTTTTTGGATTCCAATTAGAGTTCTCCTAAGAACCAACTTTGACTGGTCTTAGGTTCCCTCTAAGGAGGAATCCAGGAGACTCTATTCCCACCAGTCAGATTTAAATCTGATTTCATAAAGAGTTGTGATTGGTTGGGAAGAAGAGAAGTTGGATCATAGAGAGTCTATAAATGAGACCCTACACCCAACCCAGATAGTGATTGGAAGTGATTGAAAGGAATCACAATTCCCATGCCCCAAGGCTGCCTCTCCCCTCTTCCTCCATGCCAAACCACCTTCTCCCTCTCCTCTCCACATCCAAAAGGAGTTTTGGATTTTTGGTTGGTGCGATTCAGATCAAAGAAAGGCGATTGAAAGCAAGAAGGCTGCACTACTGCAAAGGATGACTGCTGATCTTCAAAAAGATTTTTGAAGATCCTCCAGATCAGATCCAGATCTAATTTTTGGAGATATGATAGAGAAGAAGAGGATCTCCAGATCCAGCTCGAGTGGATACCGGTAGAGGCCAGGCACTTGCGTGGCTAGATTCAGAACCTTTCGCTACATACAGAATCATCAACGAATAATTGGATTACCCAAATTAGTTAAATTAAATTTAATTTAATTTATCCTTATTTTATTTTATTTATTAAAATAATAAGAATTAGATCTGAAACATCTCAGATCTGATATAGATTAAAGAGAAAAATTTTTAAAATATATCTCTTGATCTGATAAGATCTGAACGAACCTAGATCGGGAAATCAGGATTCCCTTCAAAATCCTTTCGAGACTTTCTTTCTATTTTTCTGATGTTAGATATGTGTGCCCTAGAAGCCAGATTGGCTGATATTTGTAATATACTTCTAAGGATAAAATTATAATTTTAACTATAAATAATAAAATAAATTATTTTCTATCATAGTGTGTATTTGAAAATGTCTGTGATATATCCCTTGAGTTAATGGTAATGATAGTTCATATTTTCAAGAGTTAAAAATTTAAGACATGAATTTTTATTATTAACTCATAAAATGGTTCCGACCGTAGGATCATCATAAAGATGGTAATTATTCCAGAAGGTTGGTGTACAATCATTTTTTTTAGATAGATGAGTCTTGAATCTATGGTGTTGAGACACTAGAGTGAGAGTACAGATACTTGTTAGAGAACGAGGGCACTGAGCGTGACCACCTCGAGCAGTCATAAGAAAGTCTACCTTCTCGTTGATGACTGGCTCGAAGTTGCAGTGGTGTGTCTAATTTTTTGACCTAAGATGCATTAATAGTTCATCTTGAGAGTGTTATAGTTTGACTATACCATAACTCGATCTCCGAGCCATTCAAAATCCTGAGGTGTATGTTCGCTATAGCATGTTCATTGTAGGAATTGGATTGCACCAATAGGAGATCTATCTACCTTGGTAGATGAGGAGCAGTCCTATGATGATTGTGAGAATCAAGTCCATAAGCCCATGGCCATGGCAGAGTGAAATAATAGAATGAGTTTCTATTAGGGTTTTCATATTGAACTTGAATTGAATGATTAATTCATATGACGAAAATTAGGGTTTGACGAGATCACCTTAACCCTAATCCGATCGGAGCTCAAGATAAAGGAACTTAATTACATAGGTCACTACACCAAGAGGTTCGCTTTTAGTTCTGTTGGGTTGCCACCATATGCTGCTAGGTATCACTGACGGATTTTGAAAGCAATTAGAATGATTTGGATGATTGATCATACTAGTTATCTGAATCAAAAAAGTTCTGATCCATCGAAAGGTGTTTCGATGATGTCGATGATAGAGATCACGACATATCCCATTACCATATGAAACTAAATCTAACTAGGTCATACAAACAAGGGTTTGGATCTGGATGTCATCAATTGGACTAACCTAGTTCAATTGATTTGAATAAGATTCAATTAGGTTCAAGAAAATCATGCTAGCACATGATTGAGACTAATGTTCTCCTTTAACAATTAATAAAGCTTATCTCGATTGAACCAAATGTGTTTGGGCTCACTTAGAAATCTTTACTTGGTCTGACTAGAGCTTGTCCAGGTCAGAAAAGGATTGTCTTAATTTATGAGATAAATTTAAAAAAACATCTGTCATTTTCGATCACCTGCTAATTTTTGTTTTCGGACATTGGTCAAATGTTAATCCTAGATACTTAGACATCTGCCCATGTGTCATGCGCCCATGGGAGAGTACCTGGGGACTTGTCCCCCTGCTAAAAAGTAGATAGAAAGGGGGCACACACCTACAGATGCGTGCGCCCCATGAGGATAAAAGATGGAGTCCCATACAGATGGGACTCTAGGTTGCTTCAAGGAATTAAACTGTGGCGCCAAGAAATCTTGTTTGATCCAGTCTTGGCACCACCTTAGGAGAGTTTTGAGGGTCTCTTATCTAATTGGATTAGATGATATTATCCCACCAATCAGATTTAGATCTGATTGCATAGAGGGCCATGATTGGTCAGGATGATGTGGCACTGTATGGTGCAGCAGGGTCTATATAAATCCGTCTGCACCTAGAATTTAATGCTTCTACCTTTAGCCCACGCCACATAGCCTCTCTCCCTCCTTCTCCATGCCACCCTCTAGTCCTTTTTCTCCTCTCCACGCCCAAGGGCTTTTGGGCATGAACAAGGGGGGATCCAAGCAAGTGAAAGACGCTAGCAAAGAAAGAAGACAGCACCGCCGCAAGAGATAGTGGATGTTCTTCAAAAGCAGTTTTGAAGATCTTTAAGATCAGATCTAGATCTAATTTTTGAAAAATTAATTAAAAAAGAGAAGATCTCCAGATCTTGTCCAAGTGGATATCAGTAGAGGCCAGGTGCTTACATGACTACATCCAGAACCTCAGACAAACATCGAAATTATCACAGGATAATTGGATTACCCAAAACAAAGATATAATTAAATTAGATTTAATTTTTATTTTTATTTTTATTATTAGATCAATAAGATTGGATCTGAGAAGTCTCAGATCTAATTAGGATTTCAGAGAAAAAATTTTTGAAATATCCCTCCTGACCAATCAGATCTGAACGAATCTGATCCAAAATATAGATTTTTTCCTTCACCTGAGATAGTGTTGACACCACTTGGAGAAGTATCGACCCTTTCTCCTAGATTTTAAAAATTTTAGTTTCATACTCTGCTCACAGCTTTACTTAATATTTTTCTTATTTACATTTTTTTATTAAGTTAATGTAAATAAGAAACACCCTCTTATTTGGAGCAAATAAAAATATCCAAAAAATCCAAATTCTTAAGAATAAGATATCAAAACTTGGGTTCTAGCTCAAATTTTTTGAATCTCAAAATATTTAAAACTTTCTTTTCTTAAAATGAATAGTTTAAAGGATCTAAAAATTCATTAAAAATATCTCTATGACTCATCAACACCTAAGGATCAATTATCACTAATTTTGATTTCAAAAAAATCTATATTTCATACAAACCTCCATACAGGTTCTAGTTTTCAGACTTAGAAAATTTTTAGGACTTATAGTGGCAAATAGTCATAATTTATGCTCAAATGGCTCAAATATAGCATAAATAAATTACTGCCATATATACCTGAACACAAATCTTTTAATCTATTATTTTGCCGATTTGGGATGTTACAATCTATGATCAAGAGTCTCATTGGACTGGAACTCTTTGACTGGGAGTCCTACTGGGTTGAGACTGTGAGTCCTACTTGTCTGAGATTCTAGGGTTAGAGTCTCACTAGACTGAGACTCTGTGATCAAGAGTCCTACTGTACTAGAACTCTGAGTCCTATATGTCTGAAACTCTATGATTGAGAGTTTTACTAGTCTGAAACTCTGTGATCATAAGTTTCATTCGTTTCGGACACTGGGGTCAAGATTCCCAACGATTTAGGACTCTTCGATCAAGAGTTTCATTTTGATTGGACTTTATTGGTCGAACACCCACTAAATTTGGACTCTATATTTATGAGAGATTAATTAGTGATTTGATTGCTAATTAGCTTAATTTGATTAAGTAATTATTTTTAAATCATGTCTAATTGAATTAGATTTAGTTGGGTTTGACTCGGTTAGGTTATGAGATGATCTAATCGCTAAGAAAGTTTGATCATTGATTTAATCAGGGGTTGGGCTTAATCAATTTTTGATTTGATTAAAATTTAATTAAATTTAATTAAGCCTAAATGAGTTGAATTTAATCTGATCTAATTGTGCCTAACCAAATTGGTTGGGGTTGCTTCAATCGGATGAGATGAATTAAGACTAGTTTGACCTTGTCTTTTCACCATTCCTTGTGCCACTCCATTCCCATTGAGAAAATGCTTCTCGTGACATTTCCCCATGCATAAGAGAGTGCTCCATCTAATTTTCCATGCCCCAATTGGATAAGAATAGGTTGGTTGCCATTCAAGTTCAAAAAGAGTTTGAGTTTGAATGAACAAATTACCTTATCTCATCTAGTCCCTCAATGCCTCCCTAGTGCTTGCACTCTATTTAATTATGGAAATTTTAGGATGTGCGACATCTAACAAAGTAACTCTCTGTTAGATGTTTGCCCTAGAAGCCAAATTAGCCGATACTTGTAAAATACTTTCTAGGAGTATTTACATAATTTTGACTTAAAATTATAAATGAGAATTATTCTATTACATTGCGTATTAAGGTGTCTGTGATATATCCTTTGAGTTAATTAGCATGATAACATATATTCTCAAGAGTTGAGAATTTAAGGCATATATTATCATAGTTAACTCATAAACTGCTCCCGATTGTAGGATCATCACAAGGATGGTGATCGATTCAGAAGATCGATGTACGATCGCTTTTCTAGGATAGATGAGTCTTGAGTCTATGATGTGGAGACATCGGAGTGAAAGTCAGGTACTTGTTCAACATGAGGGCACTAAGCATGACCACCTTGAGCAGTCATAAGGAAGTCTATCTTCTCATCAATGACTAGCTCGATGTTGTAGCGTGTGTCTGATTCTTTGACGTAAGGTACATCAGCAGTTCATCTTGAGGGTGTTATAATTTGAATACACCATAACTTGGTCTTCTAGCCATTCAGAATCCTGAGGTGTATGTTGGCTTTAGCATGTTCATTATAGAAATTGGATCACATCAAGAAAGGATCTATCAATCTTGGTAGAGGAGGAGTGGTCCTATGATGATCATGAGATTGAGTCCTAAAACTCATGTTCATGGTAGCATGAAATAATAAAAAGAAGTTTCTATTAGGATTTCACATCAGACTCAAATCGAATGATTCATTCATATGATGGGTGTTGGGTTTGACATGTTCACCTTAACCATAATCTTGTTGGGGCTCATGATAGAAGAATCCAATCACACAGGTAGCTAGACTGATAGATTTGCTATTTGATTTTGATGGATTGTCACCATATATTGCTAGGTATCACTGATGGATTTTGGGACCAGTTAGAATTATCTTGATGGTTAACGATTCTAATTGGATGAATTAGAAGAGTTCTGATCCATCGAAAGGTAATTTGATGATGTCGATGATAGAGATCATGACATGTCCCATTATCATACTGGACTGAACCTAACTAGATCACATAAATAAGAATTTTGGTCTGGATGTCATCAATTGGGGTAACCCAGTTCGATTGATTTGGATTAGATTCGATTAGATTCAAGAAAATCATGCTAGCACATGATTTAGCTTAATATTCTCCTTTTATAGTCTCTCTGGTTCATCTCGATAGAGTCAAACTAGATTTGGCTCATCTGAGAGCCTTGTATGGACTTATCCTGGTCTGACTGAAGCTTGTCCTAGTCATAATAGGCTTATCTTATTCAAAACAAGGCTTGTCCTAATGAGATCAGGGCTTGTCCTAAAATCATGAGATGAAATTTAGACAAGTCTCTCCCAAAAACTCTATAAGGATTTATCTTGATTTGATTGGACCTTATCCTGGCATGATCAAGGCTTGTCCTAAATCTCATACGATGGGAATAGGATAAGGGTTGTCTTAACTAGATTGGTTCTTGTCCAAAAATCATGAGATGAAATTTGGATAAGGCTCTTCCGAGAATCCTGTATGGATTTATCTTGATTTGACTGGACCTAATCCTGGCCTAATCAAGAGCTTGTCCTAGCTTGATTAGGACTTGTCCTAATTCCATTGGATGGGACTTGAAAAGGGTATGTCATAAATCCCATAATATGGGAACAGGACAAGGGTCAAGAGTTGATCCTGTTTGCAGGAAAGAAGGAAGGGGCGTACGCCCTCAAGAGAAATTCTAGGGGTGCACACCCCCTATATTTTACATGAAGAGAGGGTCACGTCCCTCCTTTGACGTCGCCCCATATGGACAGGTTGGAAGTGTCCCATTCAAGTGGGATTTGAATGGGTCAAACATGCTTGATGAGATCAAATATCTAAGAGATAATTGTTTGCGCTAACTCCTTCACCCTTATCCCTTTTCTGCATCATAATTTTTTATTTTTGTATGACAAAATTAGAAAATAAATGGTGTGGAGCATGGATATTAGGTGGAGAGTCCTTCGGCATGTTGGCTTTGACCAAATAAAAGTCACATACGAAGGGACTCTTAACTAGATCTATAAATAGGACCCTGCACAAACTATTTGTGCTTCATAATTTTTTCTATAGTGAAGCCCTGCCTCTTCCACTATCTCCATGCCTCATATTTAGATCTCCTTCCTCTTCTCCATGTCCAAGTTGTTGGGCAAAATAGCGAAAGAAGATCCTAGTCCTATTGGTGCAAGGTTCGGCATGAGATGATGGTGTTCATGAGATGAATGCGCAGCCTTCGAAGTTTGATTTGAAGGCTCTAGAGAAAACCACCATATCTAATTTTTAGAGATCAGATCCAATAGAAGAAGCCATCTAAATCTGGTCCAAGTAGACTTTGGTAGAGGCTAGGTGCATGCGCGGCTCAATCGGAACCTCGGATCAGTCGTCAAATCATCACAATGGGTAAACAGTTTATCCGATCGAGTGATAATTATTATCACTATTTTTGCTTTTATTTTTGCTTCTATTTTTAGATTAATCTAATCAGATCTGAGAACTCTCAGATTTGATCTAGTTGTAGAAAAAAATTTAAAATATTCTATTGCAAATCTTATCCGATCAAATCGATCCTGTGGTGAGAAATACTAGCTGTTTCCTTCAACTAGTATCAGGGCCAGGTTGTTAGTTCCAAATCTATCTTTAGTTTTGATCTAAAATTATTTTTTATATTCTGATTATTTAATTTTTATATGTTACATGGGACGTAATCAGATCTAAAATCAAAAATTATATTTTTTAAATTAATATATATTTGATATATACAATGCATGTTCTAGTCTTAATCTGTAGTTCTATATCATGATAGTTTTCAAATATGTTTTACATTAGATCTGATTTAATTTTTATGATTTGATTATTTAAGTTTCAAATGTTACATTAGATGTAATCAGATATAAAAGATAAAACCTAATTTAAAATTTTGATGTATATGATATAGGCAGCACACGTCTAGACTAGATCTGTAGTTTAATGTTATAGTCTAGATCAAAAATTTTTATGAAATGTTCATTTAATTTTTTGAAGATTATATGACTTGATTAGTTAAGTTTCAAATATTATATGCAATATAATTAGATCTGAAAGCATAAGATGTATTTAAAAATTTCATGTGTATGACATATGCAATGCATGTCTAGACTAGTTTCATAGATCTATGCCATGAGTAGTCTAGATTAAAATATTTTTTTATAATAAGATCATTTAAAATTTTATTTTTAAATATTAGATTAGATATAATCAAATTTAAAACATAAATTTAAATATTAAATTTGATACATGAGATGTATGCAAGACATGTATAGATTAGATCTTAAATCATATAACAATTATATACTTTAGATCTAATAGTTTTGTGGTATAGTTCCTATTTCTAATTAAGGCATTCTCCTTGGCCATCCACCCATAAGAGGAAGAAGGGTTTAAAGGCCCTCTCTTTTCATTCGATGGGATGCTCTTATGGCGTGTAGAGGTTTTGCACATTTATCTTTAATAAGAAATCAAAATTTACTTTTCTGCAAAATCTTAGATCCTAAAATCCTAGGATTTTTTATACATGTTTTATTTTTGAACCCTTGGATTAATTAGGAATTATGTTTATGAAATTAATTAGATCAAAAAATTATGAATTTTAATATCTAAGATCCATTCAAAAATCATGAGTTTGGATGTGGGTAGCTCAATTAGGTCTAGTGGTTGATCAAACCAAATCAAGAGTAGGTTAGGTGGGATCAAGAGTGTATAGATTTGACCAGTCCAATAGGATTACGTCTGGGTCAAGGTTGACTCATAGTCATATATGGTTAATTAAGCTAAGACCTAATTTACCTCTGTGGTTCAAACCTGAATTTTAGGCTAACCCAATCAGTTCTGGTCAGACGACTTGATGTCTAAGGTAAGTTTGGTAGATACAACCAATAGTCTTTAATTGAAAGCTACTCAATCTAAATGCATTCATGGTGAGTTAATAGCATATTCCTTCCATTGATCTCACTTACCTAGCTAATTGGGTCGATCAAGTTCTGATTTGAGGTGGCTTACGATTCTAGCTAACCTATGCTACTAGGTTGGCCATAATTATTATGACTAAGTCAAGTCATGTCTAAGAGACCTAAATTAAGTCTTTCTAAGAAAATATTAAATCATAGGTCTTCCACTATTGTAAATGTGCGGGCTCTTCACATGGTTGATTGTTCTCGGCTGGTTACAGTGGTTCAGTTACACCAGAAAGGTACAACCATATCTATAAGGCATTGGATGCTATGGGTTGGAGGATCGGTTGGACTCAATATTTCAAATATGGTGAGCAATCCAATTCATGCAAATGGTGGGTTTGATATAACTAAGAAGTGGAGCAATATTCCAGGCATGGTGAGCTTCATGAATTAGAGACCAAGTTTGGGTACACCAAGTTTAGAGAAACATTAGATAAGAGTTCTCCACTCATCGAGTAATCTATCATCAATAACTGTTAGGTGAGGTCGTTAGCTAGTCGGTGGGACCACACCATCCACTAAAATTCAATGATCGCAGAGATTTTTGCATCTCTACCAAGTAAGTATAGGGACCCGAGAAAATAGTGAGAGCTTAATTTGTTTAAAAATGAAGCTTCTAAATAAATTGATCAATCAAATTACAAGTCTAACTAGAAACTTTGACTTCCTACCAAAAAATATCTGTCTAAAGCCCAAGCTTGAATCTTAAATACCCACAGACTGACCAGACTAAATTATAAGGAATGGCTAAGGAACTTCAAAATTATGTTGAGTTTGAAAAAGCTGACCTATATATTGGACCAAGATCTCCTTACTTTACCCGCATGTCCAATCGTGGATTAGAGAGCATCTCATTAAAAATGGTTGGACAAAGACAATAAGGTCAGGTGCTACATGTTGGGCTCAATGTCTGATGAGTTGTAGTGCCAATATGGAGACATTAAGATTGCTCGCCAAATGTTGGCACACCTGCAAGAGCTATTCGATGAATAGAGTCGCATAGCGCATTATCAAGTTTCGAGGAGACTTTTTAAAGTGAAAATGTGTGATGGGCAGTCAGTCTAAAATCATTGCTTGATAATGATCAAAGACCTAGAAGAGCTTGAGAAGCTTAGTATCTTGATGGACAAGAATCTACCGATTGATATGATCTTACAGTCTTTGAGTGATTCATATGGGTAGTTCATCATGAACTTCCATATGAATAAGCTTTAGTGCACCTTGGTCGAGTTAATGAATAGCTAGTTAATACTAGTAGACTTTGAAGGGTTCAAAGGGCTCATTCTTGTTGTGGAGTAATCTTTTTCTAAGAAAAAGTCTTTTAGAAAGAAGAAGAAGTCTATGAAGAAGCAGAAAATAGAAGGAAAAAAGAAGGCGAGCCAAAGAAGAAGATTGCAAAGAATAAAAAGTATTTTCATTGCAACTCCAATGATTATTGGGAGCAGAACTACCCTGCATACCTGGCCAGCCTAAAGAACAAGAAGGAAGGTGGACCAAAATAGTCTAGAGATAGTACTAATGAAAGGTATCTATAGTACCTTAGACTAGGTCATATAGCCGAAGATAGGTTTAATAAATTGGAGAAATCCGGACTAATGGGTCTGTTAACTTCTGAGTCATATCCGATTTATGAATCATGCCTTCAAGGCAAAATGACCAAGCTCCCTTTTATAGGACATAGGGAAAGGGTCATTAACCTACTTGCCCTGGTATATATAGATGTGTGTGGTCTATTCGATGTGCCGCCAGAGGTAATTATGTCTACTTCATTATCTTTATTGATGATTTATCTCCATACAGGTATGTGTACCTGATGCGATAAAAGTTTGAAGCCTTTGAAAAGTTTAATAGATTTAGACATGAAGTAGAAAAGCAAATCGAAAAGCCCATTAAGATTTTTTTATCAGATCGAGGAGGTGAATACCTTAGTTGAGAATTTTTGAACTATCTCAAGGATAATGGCATAGTCTCCCAATGGACTCCATGAGGAATGCCTCAAATCAATGGGTTTTTAGAATGAAGAAACTAGATTCTATTAGATATGGTCCGATCCATGATGAGCTTCACGAACCTTCCTGAGGTTTCTTAAGGGACATAGTTTAATGATAACTATTAATTTACTAAATATGGTTCCATCTAAAACCATTCTTAACACATCGTATGAGATATGGGATGGTAAGAAGCCATATTTGAGTCATCTCAGAATTGGGATTGTCCGATGACGGATAAGTTAGAGTCTAGGTCTCTTAGAGCTTGATTTATTGGATATCCTAAAGATTCATTAGGATATTACTTCTATCTTCTAGAAGATCATAATGTGATTATGAGTCGACATGTCATTTTTATTGAAAAATAGTTTGTTTAAGATGGTGGCATCAGAAGACAAATTAGGCTCGAGGAGAAAGTCTCTGAAGAGCAACAAGACAAAGAACCTGAGGAACCCAGTCAGTCTAAGCCAACCTTAACACTACCTCCTCCACCTCATAGATTAAGTAGGATTTTCCATCCTCTTGAGAGGTACTTAGAAACTATTCAAGAGAATGTAGAGAAAATGTTCCTCATAGGAATAAGGATTCATGGTAATAATCCAAAAACCTATAATGAGGCAATATCAGATATCGACTTCGATAAATGGCTAGAGTCAATAAAGTTAGAAATTGATTCAATATGCTCAAACCAAGTTTGGACCTTGGTAGATCCACCTGAAGCTATAGTACCTATTGGATATAAATGGATCTTCAAGAAAAAATAGGTGCAGATGGGAATGTGGAAACATTCAAAGCTAGGCTAGTAGCGAAAGGGTATAGTTAGCGCAAAGGCATTGACTATTAAGATACCTTCTCGCCAGTAGCCATATTAAAATTTATCCGTATAATTGCTTGCTGTTGCAGCCTATTTCGATTACGAAATTTGATAGATGGAGTGAAAATGGCATTCTTAAATGGATATCTTGAGGAAGATATCTATATGGAATAGCTACTTGGTTTCACATCCAGTGATGGTGATCACAAGGTCTGCAACCTATAGAGGTCCATTTATAGACTGTTGCCCAGCTATGCGACCCAAGAGTGGAGGTGAATTAGGTTTCCTTTCAAAATTTAAACTTAAAAATAGAATTGCAATATAGGCTTTTGAAGTTTTAAGTGAAGTGAGGTGAGTTAGGTAAGTAAGATGTAAGAGCCTAATTTAATGGAAAGGAATTAAGCACAATAGAGTAAGTAAAGAGGAAGGAGAGAGAACAATACAAGCAAGATGATTTATAGTGGTTCGGTGCCAACTTTGCACCTACGTCCACTCTCCAAGCTTCTACTTAGAAATTCTAATCCACTAACATATTCAAATGAATACAACATCGGATCCTCTGATTCTGGCTATCTCAAGCTAGAAAACTTATTTCCCAAGTACAAGCCAATCCAAAAATAATCCGATTCAAGATTCAAATCAACCTTCCCAAACTTTAGAAATCCTCAAAAGCTTGAGCCCTAAAACAATAAAATAGAGTAAAGAGAATAAACACGTTCAGCATACTTAGCTTCTTAGTGAGCATAATAAAGCTTTAAAAATCTTTACATAAACTAGAGGAAGCTTTTAAGAACCCTCTCAAAGAGATTGAAGACTTGAATGCATGTTGGAGAAGTGGTTGAGCTTGAAATCAATGCTTCTCTTGCCTAGGGCTAAGTTATCTTTGAGCTGAATATTTACTTGATTTTCTTGATGATTTTCTTCTTTTTTGAGTGCTTTTAAACCCTCATTCAATGGTGGAAGATGAATAGTAGTCGTTGGTAGCTGTTGAATATCATTTAGAAAATATTAAATGCACTAAATGGAAAAGAAAAATAGCCATTATAGAAATCCCATCGTAGGGGGCATCCCTTAGGTTGCCTCATTTATAACAGGAAAGAAAACCAACATTCTATATATCTATATAGTCCCTTCAGGGGGTGCCCCATGGGTCACCCCTTTTGCAATAGGTGAGAAAGTTTGCATTCTATATATTGCGCATAGAACCTACAGGAGGTGCCCCATAGGTCATCCTTTTTTGGCTCCATTGGTCATCCTTTTCGGTGTGCTAGTTTAGAAATAGCATATTGGCCCTACGTGCCATTTGCCAAAAAACAAGGGTCAACCTATGGGTAGCCCTCTTTTATCGAAAATGTCATATCTTCAATTTTAAGCTTCTAAATAATTTGAGACGACCTCCAAATGAATCGACATCATCATGGAAGTTCTTGAGACTTCTAAAAAACTTTAATTTTTGCTCCAACTTTAGTAAATTTTAAATCAACCATCTTTAACCAAGTTTCTGCAATACAAAAATTCTTGAAAATCCTAAAATGACTTTTAAAAATATCTTCAAGAATAAATATTAGTACTTCTCTCAATTATTTTGTACTCATCAAAACCATTCCTAAAGGCAATAATCTCCTTTTTTTTTATGATAACAAAATAATTAAGTATAAGTAAAATTAAAGTAAATTTGATATTGAATAAAGAGATGTCATTTTGAGTTAAGAAGCTCAAAAATAGATATATACAACTGATGAGTTCAAATGCACCTAATTTAGGTTGTTATTTTATATATATTATATTTTTCATGACAATTCAGTAATTTTTGACATATAGGATGCAAAAAAGAAAGCATGCCCTCAATAGAATCATAAAAAAGGTTTTAAAAAACCATGGTAATGGGTTGCCCTAACAATTTGTTTATTGTTTTCATATTAAGTATTGAATTTTAGTAATTTGACTATGAAATCGTAAAAATAAACTTGAAACTTTAACAATTTACTTCATTTTTAATTTGATTATACTATTTCTATGCACAATATGTTATATTTTTCAATGAAAGATACCTCTCCCTCTTTTTGACATCATCAAACATAAAAAAAAAAAGAAACTCTCTCTCAATAAATTTTCTATATTCTGCTGCTGAATTAACATTCTATTATGAGTATAGACAGTATTTGTAAACAAAAAATATAAGTCATAGACGTACAAGATTATTTGAATTGTGTAAGGTACATGATTCATTGCATTCATAGGCATCATATATATATATATCCAAAAGATAGCAAGAGTCATATTAACCATATCATACAAACCAAAGTCAAGGTATAATATTCATTCAAATATAAGTTATAGGCCTTCAATGTATTGGAAAATGTATCCTAAAGCCAATCATCTAAGTAGTAGATGATTGGAATTAGTATATGACTTATCTAATAATAATAGTAATTTGGTTGTTTCATCATAAAAATTCTATCTTCCTTAAATAAACTCCTAAATTATGACAAAATTCTTAGAACCATAATCAATCGATAAAGAAGGATTTATCGGCTAGTTCTTAAATTGTTCACGATCAAATGATAAGTTGTTAACAAGGATGATAACTTATCGAGTGTAGGTCGCTGTATGTCGTTAATTATCCTTATAACCAAGTGGTGTGGAGACACTAACATGACATCCAAGTGAGATATAGGAGTACATCTATACTGAACGTGATCAATGTAGCACTCTACTATCAAGAGTAGCTAGCTAAGGCCAATGGGTATAAATGTTTCTCCGATCTGAGATCGCCATGGTGACTTACGAGCAACTCACTGTACTTTGATGCTGAACTACCTATATTTCTAATATAGGTGATGAAAGATTTTTGGGTACAGTTATGCACTTATAGAGTTGGTGTGTAAATCAAGATGAGATTGACTATTCCATATTAACTTCAGGAAGAGAATGACTCATTGTGTTTTAATTTAGCAAAACCTAGGCCTGGGTAATTCTCGTGAGGTGTCATGGGATTTGCAAAATTTTGACACAATAGAGATGACTTGTATGAGTGTTTGATAGCGTACTCAAAGTTGTCTTGAGCATTATTGGTCAAAGGGATGAATTATATGGTAGCCATGGATCAGGATTCTAAGAATGTTGCTTTACATACATTCGACCTATCCGAACGTCGGAAATCATTACTAGATGGTAACTTCGATTGGTACAGGAATTGATTCCTATGCTACTGACTTAGGTTTGAACCTATGGGATCATACACATTAGAGCCTATAACCTGATTGGATGGTTAATCGATGATTGAGAATTATTTCGAGGTCAAACATTCAATGCGATTGATGTTTGACCTAATGTAAGTGTCGCGGGAGGATCAATAAGCAATTAGATTGCTAATTGGCTCAATTTGATTAAGCGATCAGGCTAAGATCAAGTCTAATTGAATTAGATTCAATTAGATTTGGTTTGAATTTAATTAGATTAAGTCTAATTAGTTTATTGGATAAGCCAATTGCAAGGGATGAATAATTTCTTGTTTGACTAGGACTTGAGTGCACCTGATTGACTTAGGATTTAAATCAGATTTAAATCTTGATTTAATCTAATTTAATTAGACTCCTAGTTAGACTAGGATTATCCTTAATTAGGTTATATTTAATCTAATTTAAATAAAATTTAAATTAGATTTAAAATAACTTTGATCTAGTTAAATAAGAGGAGTCCCAGTAGGACTGGGACACTCTCTCTTTCACTTGCACCTAAGAAAGCCCACGCCATATTTTAATTTCATTTTTTTTTATTCTTTCCCAAACCTAATAAAATGTTTTCCATGCTCCATATCAGATTATTTGGAATAAATTTTGACTTGGTCAAAAGCAGGAAGTTGTTAGGATTAGTTTCCTTCTTCGAAGAGCCCTCTTTGACCTAAACTCTTCCCTCCTTATGTGCACCAACTTTCTCCATGCCTCCAATGTTATTTCTACCATTTCTCCCTTTCTTTAGGGCATTTATTTTCTATTTCACACACCAAAAATCAAGAAAGGGGTGTCCAAGAGTTGGACGCCCCATAGAAGTCCACCTTTGACTAGGTTTTGACCTAGTTTTGCAATATAAAGGGGATGCCTCTTTCTTTGACCATAGAGGACATGAAAAATCCTAAAAAAATTATAAAAAAATAGAGAAAAAGAAGAAGAAGGTGTGGAGGATTTGTGGAAGCACCAAGATTAATGGAGAAGAGCCCTCAATTAAGACATCAAAGGTTGATATCTTAAAGAGACAAGGTAAGAGAAGATTGTCTTCTCTTATATTTTTCTTTTATGTTTCTCTCTTTCTATTTTATTTATGACTTTTATATGATAAAAATTTGAGAGAGAGAGAGGAAGGGCTTGAGGAAAGATGGCATTAAGATCCTTAGAGAAAAGGTCTTCATCTGGACATCAATCATTAATGTCATGAAGGCACAAAGGTAAGAGAAGATTATATTCTCTTTATTTTCTTTTAAGTATCTTCTTCTTCATTATTTTATGTAATTTTTATATGATAAATATCTGAGAGAGAGAGAGAGAGGAAGAGGGCATGGGATTTGTGCTCCAAGGTGTTGGGGTATGATGATCATTTTTGGACATGATCTGATCATGTCCTGATGCGAGAAGAAGAAGAGAAGAAGGTCTTCTCTTAGGGTTTTCTTGAGATCCCTTCTTCTCAATTTTATTTATGAGATTTTTTAAGAAAAATCTGAGGGTGTGATATCTAGAAAATTAGAAAAAATTCTAGAGGAGAAGGTCTCCTCTGAACATAGCATAATAGATGTTTTTAGGACATCAACCATTGACGTCCTGAAGGAGAAGATTTGTCTTCTCCTAGGATTTTTTCATATATATTTATTTCTGATTTATGAGTGATCCAAGGGTTGAATTCTTCCCTTATTCCTCCTCATGATTTTCATCTCTTGGAGTATCCAAGTGATTCGAAGAACATGTATTTGATTAACTATCAAGAGGGATCTGCGAGAAGCTAGCACTTCGAGCGGATCTTCGTTCGACGAACCTCCGACCTATGTTGCAGGTTCGTGTGAATCATCTATAGAGGCTGGACACTTGTGCGACTCCAAAGATAATAATGAGTTCAACTACAGAGTTCTCAACCCATGCAAAGATAAGAGATCTAATCTCTTGGTGACCTAGATACGATCTAGGGTTAGATCTAGAATTATTCTAGATCTAGGTATTGATATGATCAATACTACTTATGATTAATTTAATTTTAGATTTATATTTATATCATAACATGTTATAGATCCTTGATGTAGGGTTTTGTAATTTGATTACATGCATATTGTAGATTAAATAGTTTAATCTATGTCTCCCGCTGCTCCATATTTCAAAAAAGTTTTGAAATCTATGCATGAAACCCTACATGTTTTCTATCAGTGGTATCAGAGCATATGGGTTCTATTATAACATGTTTATATATACTTTAGATTAAATCTAAAAATTAAAGTTAATTAAAGATCGCACATACTGTCATAAGGTTGTCCTGTTGTAACGTTAACCCCTTATAATGAAAAGGTTGTCCTAGTATGTGCTGATCTAAATCTAAATCATGAATTATTTAGATTAGATCTAAGAAAATTTATGATTTAATTTTTTAATTTAAGTCTAAAATTTAATAGATATTAGATCTATTTTAAATTATTTAGATTAGATCTAAATAATATCAAGATTACACATACTACCACAAGATTGTCCTGCTATAAGGTTTACCCCTTATAGTGGAATGGTTATCCTAATATGTGCTAATCTATGAAACCTAAGTCATAAATATGTTAGATGAGATCTAAAGTAATTTATGATTTATTTTTAAATTTTAAATCAAAATTTTAATGGTTTATGATCTGATTTTGATCATTTAGGTGAGATCCATGTGATATGTTTTATGTTTAGATCTAAATCCTTATGTTGCATATGTTGGATGTATAGATTTTATTTTTGAATCTAGAATGAATATATATGATGTATTTATTTTGTAGAATTTTAAATTATGAATTTACTTTCTATAAAACCCTAGTTTTGAAATCCTAGGACATGATCTAAACAATGAAATAAATCAGATCTAAAACTATATATTGAATATGATTCAATACAATTTGAAAATATTTCAAACAATAAAATCATAAACTAGTTCTGAGATTTCATAAATCTAAACCCATAAGACTTGAACTTAATTGAGAATTAAGTGATTGTTTAGGATCTAGATTTGTGATTTGAAGTTCCTAAGATAATTTTAGAATACATGGGTTAAAGAAAAATGGGTTAGCTTTGATCAGGTCCTTAACTAGGTTAGACTTAAGGTTTGATTAAATATGGACATAGTTAAGAAATTGATCAAACCTAATTAACAGTTAATTAGGATTAGATCATTTCTATAGATCATTTCAATAGTTATAGTTGATCAAAGTTCATACATCTAACAAATGGATGCTGATCGTGGCTCAGTGGTTGAGCCCGAGTCTTTAGGTAGACCAAATCAAAATTGATAAATCAATTGATGTCTAAGATAAGTCTGGCATCCCAGACTGGTGGTTTTTAATTGGCAGCCTACTTACCTGACCATTTCTGATGGTGTCTAAGACAAGCCTTGGCAGACCCTTCCATCAATCTCACTTTCCTGGCCAATGTGGTTAATCAAGTTTTTGATTAGGTTGCTCATTGATTTGTGCTAAATCATGTCACATAGAAAATCAGTAAGACTAATTTTATTCAGTGAGACTAATTTAGGTGCCCATGGACCATAATTGATCCTAGTCCTCATTAGTGACTTGCGAAGTCTGTGGGAGGACTTGACTTGGTGAAGTCAATAGGAGCAAATTGGTCCATGTCATTTCTATCCTTAAATCACTAATAATTTAAATTTTCTAAAATTATTAGATCCTTAAAATGACAAAGTTATGGGGATAACGGAGTCATAGCCTTCCATTAAGGTGTTTGATAATGGATCCATTAACTCAATAATCATTGGAGTCCCAAAGGCCTGGTGCTTGTTGACTAATGGAATTATCATCCATCATATGACGACTTGGATGTGTTTCTCTAATGGTGGTTGGGTTGGCAAACAAAAGTTGGGCCTGATCATTCATTGGTTGGATGTGCCAAGCATGGTCATGTTAATGGTTGGACCTAACTAGACCCTTTTCTGAGAAGACCAAAGCCAACTGATCAGGATCTAGAGCAAAATTAAAATTACTAAAAATTATTTAGAGAAATAATCTGTTATGAACCTATCCTTATATGTACATGGGTGGGCCAACCAATGTTGGGCCTGTGTGCAGTCTATATGGATTCTAGTACCTACTAGAAAATTAAATTAATTTCTTAAATTGGAGGTAGAGGCTATCAATTCAAACAAAATAGTGGAAGAACCTTTAAACTAAAGTCCAAGTCTTTAGGCTTAAAATGATTCATATACAATAGATCATTGTTCTCTATTAAGGCTAAATCCTAATTGCTCCTATCACTGTTAGATAGTGAAGACTTATGGACCCAACTTCGATAATTAGTATCGAAAGTTAAATATTAGTTCAGTAGTACGAATGGGTTCGTATTGGGCTTTTGAAGCACAGTCAAAATAATTAGTCCAAGGTTAACCCAAATCAAGCATAGTACTTCTAATGTCTGAAATAGGATCATAGGAAGAAGATTTGTCTTACTTCTCTTGACCACAACAGGCTGAACAAGAGAAAGAAGCAAAAGTTGTTCATTAAAGACATTATATGATAACACCTTAAAACTTCACTGTATGTAATTCTACTATCTGGGTATTAGATATCAGTGGTCTTATGCAATTCATTGCAAGGACTTAAGGTAAGTGGAATGTACACACCCTAGTTAGATTATATCATGAATGTCTATATTTGGCATTACAGGCTTAGTCATATTAACAAGAATAGGATAAACAGGTTAGCTTGAGAGAAAAACCTCGATATCAATGATTGTAAATCATTGATAGCCTATGAATCTTATCTTCTTGGAAAGATAACAAAGTAACCTTTTAGTGAAAAAGGTGAAGGAGTCGATAACGTTCTAAGTCTCATACATAGTGATGTATGTGGACCTTGAGTTAAGTGCCAAAGGAAGACATTACTATTTCATTACAAACGACCTATCTAGGCATGAGTACGTCTGGGATGAATCATTTGAAATATTAAAATGATTCAGTAATGAAAAAAAAAATAAACTGAATAAGGTATTAAAACTCTTTGATCAGATTGAGGAGGCAAATACTTATCCAGTGAGTTTGTGACATATCTAGGAGAGAATAGGATTCTCTCTCAGTAGATTTCTTTTTAGAATACAATGTATCTAAAGGGAGAAATTGAACTTTGTTAGATATGGTTTAATCGACAATAGGGTATACTTATTTGCCTGTTGCAGGGTTGTGCTCTTATGACTATTTATTTTTACTCTAAAAATTTATACCGAGTTAATCTATTGCATTGACTCCATATGGGATATGGATCGAACGTAGATCTAGACTCTCTCACTTTTGGGTTTGGAGTTGATCAGCCTATGTCGTATATTTACACACAAATAAACTTGGATCTTGGTCGAATTAGTGTTTAAGGATTATTAATTCTACTATGCTAAAGAACATCAGATGTTCATCAACAGTAGGACATTTCTTTTGGAAAGGAGTTTCTTAGAGAAGAAAATGATGTCTATCAAGTTGAACTTGTAAAAGTTTGACTGATAGAAAAGAACTGATGTTATCTGATAAACCTACAGAATCTGATTTGCTCAGATCAAATTCAGAGCCCATTAAAGTGTCACCTTTAAGGAGATCTGGTAGAGTACCACATTAGCCAGATAGATACTTTAGTGTCTAGGTTCGAGATGGTGATCATGTTGAGCTTGATGAGAACAACAAGTATCCGATCATCTATAAGGATACAGTGCAGTGGCCTGATTCTGAGAAGTGGCTTGGAGCCATATGATCCAAATTGAAGTCTATGAAAATCAATTGTTTATGGACACTAGTTAATCACCTGAAGGGATAAAACCCATTGTATGTGAATGAATTTTTAATAGAATCAGAGTAGCACAGACGAAAAGGTAAGGACCTATAAAGCCCATCTGAGTATCATCTTAGAGTTTGAACATATATTCTGAACGTATATCTTAATTATGAAAAAGACAAACCCTGCACTTATTATTGGGCAAAATATTTTGTAGTATTATTTCTTATGATGTTTGAGGATGAAATTCTCTTAATCCAGAATAGCATTCCAACATTGCATGGAATAAAGGTTTAGCTGTCATCTTATTTATTCATGTATAAGATTAGTCATGGTATACTCATTAGAAATAGTGAGCAGATGCCAGTCTAATCTAAGTAAGAGCCACTGGAGGATTGTATAGATAATTTCTAAGTATTTAGAAAATACTAAGATCCAGTGACTCAAATATGGAAGTACTGACTTAAAATATATGGATATTTTGATTTCAGTCAGAATAAGATAACAACAAGAGATGTATACTGCTGGAAAAGATCCAAGCAGGATACTTTAGCCTATTCAATTGTTGATGTAGAGTACATCATGACATATGATGCTACCATGTAAGTTGTGAAGTTACTGAGGTTCATTAGCAGGTTGGGAGTGGCACCCTCCACCCATGGTCTAGTCCTATCGTAGCACTGGAGCCATAGCTCAGGCTAAAGAACTGAAGGACTAGCATATTCTGCATCATTTTTATCTTAGATATTTGATCTAGGTAATGTTAATCTTTAGAAGATCAATGTAAAAGAAGAACTTGACCGACCCATTTGCTAAGACCTCGAAACTAAGGAGTTTTATGAACACAAGTGGAAGATAGGATATTTGATATCATTCTGATTGGCTTTAGTCCAAGTGGAAGTCATTGGAAAATGTGTCCTAAAGTCAATCATCTAAGTAGTAGATGATTGAAATTAGTATACGAATTATTTAATAATACTAATAATTTGGTTGTTTCATCATAAAAGTTCTATCTTTCTTAAATAAACTTCTAAATTATGATGAAGTCCTTAGAACCACAATCAATCAATAAAGAATGACTTATCAGATGGTTCTTAAATTGTTCATGACTAAATGATAAGTTATTGACAAGAATGATAACTTATCAAGTGTAGGATGCTGTATGCCATATGCATTGATTGTCCTCATAACCAAGTGGTGTGGAGATACTGATATGGCATCCAGATGAGATATAGAAATATATCTGCACTGAACATGATCAATGTAGCACTCTACTGTCTAGAGTAGCTAGCTACGACTAATGGGTATAAGTGTCCCTCCGACCTAAGATCGCCACGGTGACTTGCGAGCAACTCACTATAATTTGGTGCTGGACTGCCTGTATTTCTAATGTAGATAACGAAAGATTTTTGGGTACAATCAAGTACTTGTAGAGTCAGTGTGTGAGTCAAGATGTGATTGAACACTCCTGATTAACTTTAGAAAGAGAATGACTAGCTGTGTTTCAATTTAGCAAAACCTACGCCTAGGTAATCCTCATGAGGTGTCACGAGATTTTTAAAATTTTGTGACATAATAGAGATGACTTGTATGAGTATTTGACAGCATACTCAAAGTCGTCTTGAGCATTATTGATCATAGGGATGAATTATATGGTAACCATGGGCCAGGATTCTAAGAATGTTGCTTTGCATACATTCAACCTATCCAAACTTCGAGAATCATTGCTAGATGGTAACTTTGATTGGTACAGAAATTGATTCCTATGCTATCGACTTAGGTTCGAACCTATGGGGTCATACACATTAGAGCTTGTAACCTGATCGGATGGTTAATCGATGATTGAGAATCATTTCGAGGTCAAATATTCAATGCGAATGATGTTTGACCTAATGCAAGTGTTACAGGAGGATCGATTAGCAATTAGATTGCTAATTAGCTCAATTTGATTGAGCAAGTAGACTGAGATCAAGTCTAATTGAATTAGATTTAGTTAGAATTAGTTTGAATTTAATTATATTAAGTCTAATTAGTTTATTGGATGAGTCAATTGCAAGGAAAGAATAATTCCTTATTTGACTAGGACTTGGGTGCATCTGATTGACTTAGGATTTAAATCAGATTTAAATCTTGATTTAATCTAATTTAATTAGGCTCCTAGTTATACTAGTATCATGCTTAATTAGGTTATATTTAATCTAATTTAAATAAAATTAAATTAGATTTAAAATAATTTTGACTTAGTCAAACAAGAGGAGTCTTAGTTGGACTGGGACTCTCTCTCTTTCACTTACGCCTAAGAAAGCTCACACCATATTTTAATTTTAGATTTTTTTTTACATTTTCTCATGCCTAATGAAAGGTATCCCATGCCCCATATTAGATTATTTAGAATAAATTTTGACTTGGTCAAAAGCAGGAAGTTGTTATGATTAGTTTCCTTCTTGGAAGAGCCCTCTTTGACCTAAACTCTTCCCTCCTCTTGTGCACCCACTTTCCCCATGCCTCCAATATTATTTCTATCCTTTAATCCTTTCTTTAGGGCATTGGTTTTCTATTTCACACACCAAAAATCAAGGAAGCGGCATCCAAGAGTTTGACGCCCCATAGAAGTCCTCCTTTGACTAGGTTTTGACCTAGTTTCGCAATATAAAGGCGACGCCTCTTTCTTTGATCATAAAGGATGTAAAAAATTCTATAAAAATCATGGAAAATTAGAGAAAAAAGAGGAAAAGGTGAGGAGGATTTGTGGCACCAAGATTCATGGACAAAAGCCCTCAATTAAGACATCAAATGTTGATATCCTGAAGAGACAAGGTAAGAGAAGATTGCCTTCTCTTATATTTTTCTTTTATGTTTCTCTCTTTCTATTTTATTTTTGATTTTTATATGATAAAAATCTGAGAGAGAGAGAGAGAGAAGAAGGGCTTGAGGAAAGATGGCATCAAGATCCTTAGAGAAAAGGTCTTCATCTGGACATCAATCGTTGATGTCATGAAGGCACAAAGGTAAGAGAAGACTATCTTCTCTTTATTTTCTTTTGAGTATCTTCTTCTTCATTATTTTATACAATTTTTATATGATAAAGATCCGAGAGAGAGAGAGAGAGAGGAAGAGGGCATGGGATCTGTGCTCCAAGGTGTTGGGGCATGGTGATCATTTTTGGACATGATCTGATCATGTCGTGATCCGAGAAGAAGAAGAGAAGAAGGTCTTCTCTTAGGATTTTCTTGAGAGCCCTTCTTCTCAATTTTATCTATGAGATTTTATGAGAAAAATTTTAGGGTATGATATCTGGAAAATTAGAAAAAATTCTAGAGGAGGTCTCCTCTGAACCTTGCATAATAGATGTTTTCAGGACATCAACTGTTGATGTCCTGAAGGAGAAGATTTGTCTTCTCCTTGGGCTTTTTCATACGTATTTATTTATGATTTATGAGATATCCAAGTATTGGATTACTTCCTTAATCCTCCTCATGTTCTTCATCTCTTGGAGTGTCCAAGAGATCCGAAGAACATATATTTGATTAACCATCAGTAGGGATCCGCGAGAAACTAGCACTTCAAGTGGATCTTTATTCGATGAATCTCTGATCTATTTTGCAGGTTCATGTAGATCACCTATAGAGATTGGATGCTTCGTGGCTCCAAAGGCAACAACAGATTTATCCATGGAGTTCTCGACCCACTGAAAATTAAGAGATCTAATCTCTTGGTGACCTAGATATGATCTAGGGTTAGATCTAGAATTATTCTAGATCTAGCTATTGATATGATCAACACTACTTATGATTAATTTAATTTTAGATTTATATTTGCATCATAACATGTTATTGATCCTTGATATAGGATTTTGTAATTTGATTACAAGCATGTTGCAGATTAAATAGTTTAATCTATGTCTTCCGCTGCTCTGTATTTCGAAAAAAATTTGAAATTTATGCATGAAACCCTGCATGTTTTCTATCACAATGTACACAAAATATGGATAACAAAAAATACAATATCCATAACAACCAAAATAACCAAAATGTACAAAGGCCAACCTAGATTCTAAATTCATAAGTCTGACTATACTAGATCTAATAAATATCATGGCTAGATGCTTCAAAATCAGAGATATGATGAGGAATATCAGGATGAAGGCCATGGACATGTCCTCAACCACGTCTGCCTTGGCCATGGGTAGAAAAACGTGCACAAGCTGAGGTGGCATGAGTAGGAGTGGCACGAACAGGAGGGTGAGAGGGTCTGACTGTGAAGGAAGATGAGGTCTGGGATAGAAGAATAAGTCAAATGAAATCAAGCTATCCCACTACTCTAGACAAGGACTGCATGAGTGTACCAATAGCAGTAGAGACACCTCACTAGATTCATCGATCTCATCCCTCAAGGATTGAATCTCGGCCTCCAGAGCATGATGTAGATGGTCACCCTCCATCGACAAAGCAAAAATCGAATGAACAAACTCGCTCGATTGAGGGATCCCCAACCCCATCACCTATCTCTATACATCCAAGATCCAATTGGTCAATCTCAGCACTGATCCCTCGAGCTCCTCATGATGAGCAGACTGGGCAGTGAGCATCTGAAAGAGTGTGGTGATGTGAGAAACCATCATCTGATTTGGTAGTGGGTCAGTTTGACATCTCTCCTCCTGAGCAAAACTCAAGGTGACCTGACTGGCCAACTATTGAGATAGATGATCGACAATCTGCTATGATACATGGTTGGCAATTTGCTACGATGCAAGGTCGACAATTTATCGTGATACAAGGTCAGGAACTGACTATGATAAGAGGTCGACAATCATCTTGAGCTGATCATCTCCAAATCTGATGGTTATATCTCTACTCCTAGATGGTGGTACAGGTGCATCCCTCCTCACAGACTTTAAGGGACTAGCCTTGTTATCAAATACAAATGAGATATCAGGAGATGCTCTGTGATTACGTGGAGGTGAAGACGGTCTCTCCTCCTCTGCTCTATCCTACTCCTCCTCAGCTACGCTACCACCTCTAGTCCATTGATCACCAACTCGGATATAACCCATACAATGCAAAGAATTTTCATTGTAAGTGTTAGCACGGGCTAAGTGGGTGGTAGCCTCCCCATCAAAATCTACTCCAAAGCTCCTAAAGATCCTAATGAGTGCCATGCCATATGGTAAAGGGGCTTTCAATCTAGTCACTGCCTCTCACATGGCATCAATCATCAGGGCTGGTAAGTTCAGAGGGACTTCGTACATAATATGATGCATAATACATAGATCCCTACTAGATACAAAGTCAAACTTACCTGCTCTAGGAAAGAAAATGGTGTAGACAATGTGATGGTGTATTCTCATTTTCACACTGAAGATTCTACTAGCATCCAATTTTTCAATCCCACTAACTTCATCCTTTTGTAAAATAGATCTTAGCCCATCTTCTTTGTTCAACAGTCTATCAGAGGTAGATCCTTCAAAGGGTAGATGGATGAAAAAGCCTAATTGTTGAGCATCAAACTCCATTTCAACTCCTTTAACTAGGGACCTCACTTTCCCATCAGAAAATATGAAGTTTTGATAAAATTTTTGAACTACATCAATAAAAATTATTTCTTTCAAAGTGCATAATGAACCCCAACCCAAAGATTCTATCTTTTCACCAAATAAAAATTCATCTTTTTCTAGAAATTGAAAATCAATATTTCTTTCCAGAGCAATCTTTCTACTGGAAAGGGGTTTCTTGCTGGAAGTTATCAGAGAAGCTGAGGGTGCCAAAATAGGTGCCAGTTCTGAAGCAGATGTAGCCTTCTTCTTCTTCTTTTGTTCTTTCTCTAGCTCGTGGGTGGACTTTAGGCACTGTGGAAGCTTCATCTGAGGTGCCATTTGTCGAGCAATAGTGGGAGCAGCAAGATGGAGGTGGAATGAGTGAAGAAAGACCAAATATGCGAGCAATTTATGGATATTGCCAAGAAGAGCTTGGGTTTGGTTGAAGATTAGGTCTTGCGATAGATTTAGAAGTAGAAGAAAAATGATCAAAATAGAAGAGTGAAAGAACAAAGGATAGTCGAGAGAATGTTTTGAAGGAGGTTCCATGTGGTTTGGAAGGTAGTTACGGAGGAATTTTGGCAAGAAAAGGTTCGACGGAAGAGAAGAGACGAATATTTGAGTGAAGAAGAGAAGGTGGCAACCTATGGAAAATGAAAAGATGAACAGTATCCCATTTTCTTAAAGTCCGAAGAAGAAATTTGAGAGAAGGACAAAAATACCCTTTGGGGCATCCCTTAGGACATCCCTTTTTGCATGGGATGAACTAAGGGGCGCCCCATCCAAATCAAAAATTCAATTTAGCCTCTTTTTAAATAAAACAAGGATCAAGAGTGAGAATCAAGGAATTTTTGACAAGAAGAACGAGTGGATTCTATTTTAAAAGGTTCATTGATAGGGTGATTTTGAGAAAGACCACTTGAGATATTTAAAATAGTGGATCCAAGATACCTAACTCCCTTCTAATTTCACAAAATTTATCTTCATTCAAAAATTTTGTAAAGATGTCCGCCAATTATTTCTTAGAGCAAACAAAGTCAATCAATACATCATTATTTTACACATGCTTTCTTATGAAATGATGTCTAATTTCTATGTGTTTTGACCTAAAATGTTGGATTGGATTTTTAGTTAAGTTGATGGCACTAGTGTTATCACATCTTATAGGAATGTTATTAAGATTTACTCCAAAATCTTTGAGTTGTTGCTTAATCCACAAGATTTGAGCACAACAACTTTTGGATGCATTGTATTCGGCCTCAGCCATAGACAATGCTACTAAATTTTATTTCTTACTAAACCAAGAGATTAAGTTTGCACCAGAAAATTGGCATGTTCCACTAGCACTTTTTCTATCTAATTTACTGTTAGATATGTGTGCCCTAGAAACCAAAATTGGTTAACACTTATAATACACATCTAAGTACAAAATTATAATTTTGACTATAAATAATATAATAAATTATTTTCGATCATAGTGTGTATTTAAAAGTATTTGTGATACATCCTTTGAGTTAATGGTAATGATAGTTCATATTTTTAAGAGTTGAAAATTTAAGACATGAATTTTTATTATTAACTCATAAAATGCTCCCAACCACAGGATCATCATGAGGATGGTGATTGATCCGAAAGGTTGGTGTACGATCGCTTCTTTAGGATAGATGAGTTTTGAGTCTATGGTGTAGAGACACCAAAATGAGAGTACTAGTACTCGTTAGAGAACGAGGGCACTAAGCGTAACCACCTTGAGTAGTCATCTGGAAGTCTACCTTCTCATCAATGATTGGCTCGAAACTATAGTGGTGTGTTTGGTTCTTTGATCTGAGGTGCATTAATAATTCACCTTGAGGGTGTTATAGTTTGACCATATCATAACTCGATCTCCTAGCCATTCAGAATCCTGAGGTGTATGTTGGCTATAGCATGTTCATTGTAGGAACTGGATTGCACTAATAGAGGATCTATCTACCTCGGTAGATGAGGAGCAGCCCTATGATGATCATGAGAATCAAGTCCATAAGCCCATGGTCATGGCAGAGTGAAATAATAGAAAGAGTTTTTATTAAGATTTTCACATTGGACTTGAATCGAATGATTAATTCATATGATGAAAATTAGGGTTTGATGAGATCACCTTAACCCTAATCCAATCGGGGCTCAAGATGGAGGAACATAATCACATAGGTAACTACATTAAGAGATTCATTTTCAGTTCTGATGGATTAACACCATATGCTACTAGGTGTTACTGGTGGATTTTAGAAGCAATTAGAATGATTTCGATGATTGATCATACTAGTTGTCTAAATCAGAAAAGTTCTAATCCATCAGAAGGTATTTCGATGATGTCGATGATAGAGAGCATGATATATCCCATTACCATATGGAACTAAATCTAGCTGGGTCATACAAACAAGGGTTTAGATCTGAATATCATCAATTGGACTAACCCAGTTCAATTGATTTGAATAAGATTCAATTAGGTTCAAAGAAATCGTACTAGCACACGATTGAGTCTGATATTCTCCTTCAACAATCATTAAAAGTTGTCTCAACTAAGCAAAATATGTTTGGGCTCACTCAAAAATCTTTACTTGGTCTGACTGGAGCTTGTCCAGGTCAAAAAAGGGTTGTCTTAATTTATGAGATAAATTTGAGACAACACCTACATTTTTCGTCACCTGCTAAATCTTGTCTTTGGACTTTGATCAAATGTTGACCTTTGATACTTAGACATCTACCCATATATGATGCACCCATAGGACCTGCTAAATAGCAAAAAGGCAAGCGGCGCGCACCTAGGAAGGCATGCATACAAAGTGGATAAGGCTTGGAGTCGCATACAGATGGGACTCTAGTTGCTTATTGCTTCATACTAAGGTGACGCCAAAGAGTCTTCTTTGACCAATCTTGGTGCCGCCCAAGGAGATTTGTGAGGAACTCTAATCTGATTGGATCAGATGATGTTATCCCATCAATCAGATTTAGATCTGATTGCATAAAAAGCCATAATTGGTCGGGATGATGTGGCACTACATGGCGCAGTAGGGTCTATATAAATCCTATCTACGCCTAGAATTTAGATCCTCTACCCTTTGCCCATGCCATAAGGCTTCTCTCTCTCCCTCTCCATGCCACCTTGAGATCCTCTCTCTCCTCTCCATGCCCAACAAGCTTTGGGCTCGAGTTTGGTGTGATTAAAGCAAGAGAAATACGACAAGAAAGAAGAAGGCAACACTGCTGCAAGAGACATCATCAGATCTTCAATAGATGTTTTGAAGACCTTTAAGATCAGATCCAGATCTGATCTTTGGAGTATAGATTGAGAAGGAGATGATCTTTAGATCCTACTTGAGTGGATACTGGTAGAGGCCAGGTACATGCATGGCTACATCCAGAGCCTCCGATAAACATCGGAATCATCATAGGATAATAGGATTACCCATAACAAGGTACAATTAAATTAGATTTAATTTAATTTATTTTTATTTTTTATTTTATTAGATTGATAAAATCAGATCTAAAGAGTCTTAGCTCTAATTTAAATCAAAGAAAAAAAATTTTGAAATATATTTTTTATTCAAATCAGATCTGAACGAACCTGATCCAAAAAATAGGATTTTCTATTCAACTGGTATTAGAGCCAGGTTCCATAATTATTTAGATCTAATTTTAATATAATTTTGATATAATAATTAGATAATTTTAGATGTTATATTAGATATGATTAGATCTAAAATTAAAAATTAAAAAAATTAAATAATCTAGATGTAAGATGTATGAGATGCATGACTAGACTAGAAATAGAATTATTCTATGTGTAGTCTAGGATGATCATAGTTTTAATTTGATTAATTATAATTTTAGATCTATTTATTTACTATTTTTTAATATTATAAATATTATAATTAGATCTAAAAATAAAAAATAAATTTATTTAATTTTATCCATATGAGATATGATAGATGCATGTTTAGACTAGTTGTAGAATAGTTCTACAAAGTTATCTTGAATAAATTTAATTTGATATGATCAAATTTAAATTTTATTTTTTAGATATTTATGAGATAATTTAGATCTAAAATAATGCATGATATGATACATGAGATGTATGCAAGACATGTTTTTAAGTAAGATTAATTTTATATATGTGATATATATGCAGACCTAACTAGTTTTGTAGATTCATCATATTTCTAATTAAGGTATTTCCCTTGGCCATCCGATCATAAGAATGAAGTAGGGTTTAAACACCCTCTCCTCCCATTTGATGGGGTGTTCTTATGATGTATAGGAGTGCTGCGCATTCGTCCTTAATCAAAAATCAAAAGCTTATTTTCTGCAAAATCCTAGATCCTGAAACTCTAGGATTTTATTTACATATTTTGTTTATGAATTCTAAACATAATTAAGAATTAAGATTATAAAATATATTAGATCTAAAACTGAGAATTTTTAGATCTAAGATATATTCATAAAATTGAGTTCGGGCTTGGGTAGCTCAATTAGGTCTAGCGGTTGATCAAACCGAATCAAGAGTTGGTTAGATAGGATCAAGAGTGCTTTAATTGACCAGCCTAATAAGATTAAGTATGGGTCAAGGTCGAGTCACATGAGTGATCGATCAAGTTAAGATCTAATTAGGCTCAATGGTTAGAGTCTGGATTGTAGGCTAATCTGATTGGTTCTGGCTCAATAATTTGGTGTCTAAGGTAAGTTTGGCAGATACGATCGACTGATTTTTAATTGAGAGCTACTTAAGTCAAATACATTCTTATCGAGTTAATGGCATATTCCTTCCACCGATCTCACTTACCTGACCATATTTATCAACTCAGTCCTGATCTGAGGTGGTTAATAATCCGAGCTAACCCATGCCACTAGGTTAGTCATAATGGTTATGACTATGTCAAGTCATGTTTAAAGAGGCCTAAATCAAATCTTCCTAAGAAAAGATTAAGTCTAAGATCTTCCACCATTGTAGATGTGCGGGCCCTTCTTGAGATTGATTGTTCTTGCTTGGTCACAGTGGTTTAGTTGCACCGAAAAGATGCAACCATGTCTATTAGGCATTGGATGCTATGGGCTGGAGGATGGATTGGGCTCAATATTTTGGATACGATGAGAGATCCTATTAGGAATCCAATCTATGCAAATGGTGGGTCTGACTTAACTAAGGAGTGGATCAATATTTCAGGCATGGTAAGATTCATGAATTAGAGATCAGGCGTGGGTGCACTATGATTAGAGAATCATTGGACAAGAGTTGTTCACTCATTAGCTAATCCATCACCAATAACTGTTAGGTGAGGTGATGAGTTAGTTGGTTGGACTGCACCATCCACTAGAAATTATTAATTATGGAGATTTTCGCATCTCTATAGAGGCAGTAGGGATCCAAGAAAATAGTGTGAGCTAATTTGTTTAAAAAAATTAAAACCCTAAACAAATTGTTCAAGTCTTAATTGCAAAATCTAACTAGAAACTTTGACTCTCTACAAAAAAATGTCTGCATCTAACCCACTAGCCCGTATCCTGGACACCCATAGACTAACAGGACCCAATTACAAGGATTGGTTTTGAAACTTCAAAATCAATTTGGATTTCGAGTAGTTAACTCATATATTGGATCAGGATCCCTCCACCTTACCAGCCCATCTGTTCGCTAAATAGAGAGCATCTCTTGATAAATGGGTGGATGAAGATAACAAGATCAGATACTACATGTCGAACTCGATGTCTGATGAGCTTCAGCACCAACATGAAGATATCAAGACTGTCCACCAAATGTTGGCTCACCTGCAAGAGTTGTTTGGTGAATAGAGTTGCGCAGCCAAATATCATATCACTAAATGATTGTTTAAGGCTAAAATGCGTGATGGGTAGTCAGTCCATGATTATTGTCTGATGATGATCAAGAACTTAAAAGAGCTTGAAAAGCTCGGAGCATAGTCAGATCAAAATCTACAAAATGATATAATTATGCAATCCTTGACTGATGCGTATGGGCAGTTCATCATGAACTACCATATGCATAAACTTCAAAGTACTCTGGCTGAGTTTATGAATATGTCGGTTACTGCTGAGCTTTCTATGAAAGATTCTAAAGGCTTAGTACTTACTATGGAATGGACTTCTTCCAAGAGAAAGTCTTTTGGAAAAAAGAAGTCTATGAAAAGATAGAAGGTGGAAGGTGGAAAGAGAAAGAAGGCAGAGCTAAAGAAGAAGGCCGCTGATAAAGAAAAGTATTTTCATTGTAACACTGACGGCCACTGAAAATGGAACTGCCCTATATGCCTGGCCATCCTGATGAATAAGAAGGAGACATGTCCTTCTAGAGATATGCTCATTATTGAATCTAACCTTATGATTTTTTTTGCAATCAGTTGGGTGCTTGACTCTAGTTCTAGTGCTCATTTGTACACTTTCATGTAGGATCTTAAGGATAGCAGGAGGCTGAGGGATGGTGAGATGATCCTAGGCATCGAAAATGGAGCAAGAGTTACTGCTGTGGCCATGGGAACCTATCCTCTTTGACTACCATCTGGTTTAGATTTAGTACTTAGGGATTGTTATTATGTGCCTACTGTAAGCAGGAATTTGATTTTTATTTCATGTTTAGCATAAGAGGGCTATGTAACTAGTTTTCTTAAGGACCATTGTAATATTCTTTATAAAAGAAATAAAATTGCAAGTGATTTTCTTATTAACGGACTCTATCAATTACATATTGATGTATCTGTCTTTAATATCAAGCAAAATGTGAATGCCATAAGATCAAAATAACACAAAGATAGTCCAAATGATAGGTATCTACGGCACCTAAGGCTAGGTCATATAGCAAAAGATAGGGTTAACAAATTAGAGAAAATCGGGCTATTGAGTCCGTTGACTTTCAAATCATATCCAATTTATGAATCATGTCTTCATGGCAAAATGACTAAGCTCCCTTTTGTGGGACATGGGGAAACGGCCATAGATCTACTTGCCCAAGTACATATTGATGTGTACGGCCTATTTGATGTGCCGACTAGAGGTAACTTTGTCTACTTCATAACCTTTATCGATGATTTATCTCGATATGGGTACATGTATCTTATAAGACACAAGTCTGAAGCTTTTGAAAAGTTCAAGAAATTCAGATAACAAGTAGAAAAGCAAACTGAAAAATCCATTAAGATTCTTCGATCAGATCGAGGAGGTGAATATCTTAGTCGAAAATTTTTTGACTATCTCAAGCAAAATGGTATAATCTCTCAATGGACTCCACCTGAAATACCTCAACTCAACGAGATTTCAGAATGGAGGAACCAGACCCTATTAGATATGGCTTGATCCATGATGAGCTTCACAGACCTTTCTGATTTTCTTTGGGGATATAGTATGTTAACTGCTATATATTTATCGAATAGAATTTTCTCTAAAATCATTCCTACCACACCGTATGAGATATGGCATGGTAAGATACCAAGTTTGAGTCATCTCAAAATTTAGGGTTGTCCGGCTCATGTCAAAAGACAATAAGCGGACAAGTTAGATTTTATGTCCTTTAGAGCTCGATTTATAGGATATCCTAAAAAGTTTTTAGGATATTATTTCTACATTCCAGAAGACCACAATGTGATTATGATTCGGCATGCCATCTTTCTTAAAAAATAGTTTATTTAAGATAGCGGCATTGGAAAGCAGATTAAGCTCGAGGAGAAAGTCTCACAAGAGCAACGAGCTAAGGACCCTATGGAACCAAATCAGGTTGAGCCAATACAATCACTACCTCCTCCACCTCGTAGATCGAAAAGGATTTTCCATCCCCATGAGACGTACTTAGGTACTATCTCAGAGGAAGTAAAGAAAATGTTCCTCATAGGTACTGGAGTTCATGGTGATGATCCCAAAACCTATGATAAGGCGATATCAGATATCGACTCCGAGAAATGGTTAGAGGCAATAAAGTCAGAAATTGACTCAATGCATTCAAACCAAGTCTGGACCTTGATAGATCCATCAGAAGGTATAGTATCTATTCGATGTAAATGGATCTATAGGAGAAAGATTGGTGCAGATGGAAATGTGGAGATATTCAAAGCTAGATTAGTGGCGAAAGGGTATAGTCAACGCGAAGGCATTGACTATCAGGTTACCTTTTCGTCAGTAGCTATGTTAAAGTCCATCCGCACATTGCTTGTTGTTGCAGCCTATTTTGATCATGAAATATGGCAAATAGACGTGAAAATGACATTCTTAGATGGATACCCTAAAAAAGATATCTATATAGAACAGCCGCTAGGTTTCACATCCAATAATGCAGATCACAAAGTATACAAGATGCAAAGGTCCATATATAGACTTAAGCAAGCATCTCGGAGTTGGAATACTTGATTTAATGATGTGATCAAATTATTTGGTTTCATCAAAAATGAGGAGGAACCATGTGTCTTTAAAAAGGTCAGTGGGAATGCTATTTTCTTCCTCATACTGTACATGGATGATATCCTCCTTATTGGGAATGATATTTCCATATTGATCATAGTTAAAATGTGGTTATCTAAAGAATTCTCCATGAAAGACCTAGGAGAAGCATCCTTCATTCTAGAAATTAAGGTCTAGGGATAGATCGAATAGGATGCCTGGTCTTTCATAGAAGATTTACATAGAGGAAGTGCTAAAGAGGTTTAGCATGAAAAGCTCCAAGAGGGGTTTGGTACCCTTCAAACATGGTATTCATCTCTCCAAGAAAATGTGTCCCAACACGCCAGAGCAGATTGAACACATGAGCAAAATCCTTTATGCTTCAGTAATAGGGAGTCTCATGTATGCCATGTTATGTACATGACCTGATATAGCCCATGTTGTGAGTGTCAAGCAGATATCAATCAAATCCAAGTGAAGAACACTGGACTTCTGTGAAATGTATCCTTAAGTACTTGAGAAGAACTAAGGATATGTTGTTGATTTTTGGCAATGGAGAACTCCAAGTCCAAGGGTATACAAACTTAGATTTTATGTCCAATATAGATGATCGAAAGTCAACAACTGGGAGTCTGTTTGTGTGTAATGGTGGTGTTGTCAATTAGAAAAGTTTCAAGCAGATAGTGATAGTAGATTCCATCATGAAAGCATAATACATCGCTACATTTGAAGCTGTAAATAAGGCATTTTGGTACAAAAAATTCACCACAAAAATTAAAGTGATGCCATCAGATGCCATTCCTCTGCGACAACAATGGTGCCATAGCCCTTGCTAAGGAGTCGAGGTCTCACCAAAAATTTAAGTACATCGAGCAGCAATACCACCTCATCCATAATTACCTCGAGAAAGGTTATGTCAAGGTCAAGAGAGTAAACTCTGCAGACAATGCGGCAGACCCACTCATAAAATTGTTGGGCCAGCAGAAGATCGAAACCCACCTTAAGAAGATGGGACTTAGATTTGTAGCCAATTGACTTTAGGTTAGGTGGGAGTTTGTTAGATATGTATGCCCTAGAAACCAAAATTGGCTAACACTTATAATACACATCTAAGGATAAAATTATAATTTTGACTATAAATAATAAAATATGTTATTTTCTATCACAGTGTGTATTTGAAAGTGTCTATGATACATCCCTTGAGTTAATGGTAATGATATTTCATATTTTCAAGAGTTGAAAATTTAAGACATGAATTTTTATTATTAACTCATAAAACGCTCCCAACCGTAGGATCATCATAAGGATGGTGATTGATCTGAAAGGTTGGTGTATGATCGTTTCTTTAGGATAGATGAGTCTTGAGTCTATGGTGTAGAGACACCTAAGTGAGAGTACTGGTACTTGTTATAGAATGAGGACACTGAGCATGACCACCTCAAGCAGTCATCAGGAAGTCTACCTTCTCGTTAATGACTGGCTTGAAGCTATAATGGTGTGTCTGGTTCCTTGACCTGAGGTGCATTGGTAGTTCATCTTGAGGGTGTTATAGTTTGACTACACCATAACTCGATCTCCTAGCCATTCGGAATCCTGAGGTGTATATTGGCTATGGCATATTCATTGTAGGAATTGGATTGCACCAATAGGGGATCTATCTATCTCAGTAGATGAGGAGCAGTCCTATGATGATCATGGGAATCAAGTCCATAAGCCCATGGCCATGGTAGGGTGAAATAATAGAAAGAGTTTTTATTAGGATTTTCACATTGGACATGAATCGAATGATTAATTCATATGTCAAAAATTAGGGTTTGACGAGATCACCTAAACCCTAATCCAATCAGGGCTCAAGATGGAGGAACTTAATCACATAGGTAACTACACCGAGAGATTCATTTTTAGTTCTGATGGATTGCTACCATATCCTGCTAGGTGTTACTGTTGATTTTGGGAGCAATTAGAATGATTTGGATGATCGATCATTCTTGTTGTCTGAATCAAAAAAGTTCTAATCTATCGAAAGATGTTTCGATGATGTCGATGATAGAAATCATGACATATCCCATTAGCATACGGAACTGAACCTAACTGGATCACACAAATAAGGGTTTGGATTTGGATATTATCAATCGGACTAATCCAGTTCAATTGATTTGAATAAGATTCAATTAGGTTCAAGGAAATCATTTTAGCACATAATTGAGCCTGATATTCTCCTTCAACAATCATTAAAAGTTATCTCGACTGAGCCAAATATGTTTGGGCTCACCCAGAAATCTTTACTTGGTCTGACTAGAGATTGTCCAGATCAAAAAAGGGTTGTCTTAATTTATGAGATAAATTTGAGACGACACCTGCCATTTTTCGTCATCTACTAAATCTTATCTTTAGACTTTGATCAAATGTTGACCTTTGACACTTATACATCTACCCATGTGTCATGCACCCATAGGAGAGAGCTTTGACCCTTATCCCTTACTAAATAGCAGAAAGGCAAGGGGTACATGCCTAGGGAGGCATGCACCCAAAGTGCATAAGGATTGGAGTCCCATATAGATGGGACTCCAGTTACATATTGCTTCATACTAAGGTGGCTCCAAAGAGTCTTCTTTGACCAGTCTTGGCGCCACCCAAGGAGGTTTGTGAGAAACTCTAATCTGATTGGATCAGATGATGTCATCCTACCAATTAGATTTAGATTTGATTGCATAAAGAGCTATGATTGGCCGGGATGATGTGGCACTATATGGCACAGTAGGGTCTATATAAACCCTATCTGCACTTAGAATTTAGATCCTCTACCCTTTGTCCATGCCACAAGGCTTCTCTTCCTCCCTCTCCATGCCACCTTCAGATCCTCTCTCTCCTCTCCATGCCCAAGAAGCTTTGTGCTCGAGTTTGGTGTGATCCAAGCAAGAGAAAGGCGATAAGAAAGAAGAAGGCGGCACTGCTGCAAGAGATATCACTCGATCTTCAAAAGATGTTTTGAAGACCTTCAAGATTAGATCTAGATATGATCTTTGAAGTACAGATTGAGAAGGAGAAGATCTACAAATTCTATCTAAGTGGATATCGGTAGAGGCCAGGCGCTTGCATGGCTGCATCTAGAATCTCAGGCAAACATCGAGATCATCATAGGATAATAGGATTATCCATAACAAGGTACAATTAAATTAGATTTAATTTATTATATTTTTACTTTTTATTTTATCAGATCGATAAAATCAAATCTAAAGAGTCTCAGATCTGATTTGGATCTAAAATTTTTTTTTTCAAATATTAATAGTACCATAAATTCACCAATAAAAGTATTAATTTATTAATTAATTCATATTAATTTTAAAGAATTAATGATCAATTTATATATATTTTAAGAAATTAATATTTTTATTAATTAAAAAATTAATTAAAAAATAATAAAAATAAAAAAATAAAATTTTATAATCAATGGAAAGAGCTTTTTTTTTATCACAACGAAATAAGTTTCGAGCAAAATGGAGCTAAAACAAAAAAAGATATGAATTTCTAAATAAATAAAATAATAAAAATTAAATGAAAAATAACATACGGCTCAGTTAACTCAAGCCGCTGCGCCATATCAGTTTGTGCTTTCAAATGTGCTGAGCCAAGCTGACAAAGCCAGTGCTCCAAGCCAGCTATGCAAGCTAACTCAGCCGTGAAAGCCGTCAGCCGGTCCACGATCCAGGCGTGGACCGCTAGGTCAGCAGAAATCGATGAATCATGAAGCTACACGTGGTGGACCTGGACCCTTAAAGGATTTACAAAAAATCTATCGTAGCTTACAGGGCATTTTGGACTTTTCACTCGATGACAGAAGGCGTTGATTCATTACAGTGTGCAATGAAGTCGGTCCATGCAATCTATGAGAACAATAAAGGCACGATTAGATGGATCTGATTGATTGTGGTCAAGATTGGATGATGGTGGTTATTTTCGAGTTTGATTCAAATTCCATCAGCTTCCAGCACACCATCCAAAGGTAGCGCTCAATCTAGGGGGTGATTCGACGATGAAGGGAGCTCCTGACTATGATTAAGCTCCCAGATAATGATCTAACGATCGAAACTCATTCATCAGATGGTAATTAGATGGCCAGAATCTATTCTGACTGAAATTAGGCTAATAAAACTCCATTTTTGATGGTTTTTGGGTCTTTTGATCTAAATTTGATGGTCAAAATATAGGAAACTTAGCAGAATTCATCTAGAACTCCTTTTAATCTGATTTTCACTTGGATTTCTCCATATCTTGACAATCAAAGACCTCCTTAGTTCCACATTGCCTACAGAAAAAGTCTCCAGTCCTCCTAGCTCTATAAATAAGACCCTAGACTTCTAGAATTCATAATCTTCAGTCAAGGTGAAGCTTTGGTATAGGGTAAAGCCAGATTTTAGATCAGAAGCTGCTTTAAAGCAATGGATGTCGAGAAGAAGTGCTGGGCTTTTACACCATCTTTCTGCCAATGCCAATCCAAGATCAGAGATTAGTCTATTTTAATTTTTTTTATGTGTTTAAATTATGAACTTTTTAATTAATATAATATTTATTTTTTATATTTTTAATTTCATGCTCTTTATTTTTATTATAATTTATTTTTTTCTATACTTTAATTATTACTTTTTATTTTATTGTAAGTAGATGCTAAGATCAAACTAGTAGATCTTAGTACTAAATTTAAATTTTTATACATTTTAATTTTTGCTTTTTATTTTTTGACTTCACTTTTGATTTCAAAACTTTTTTCTTTTTTTTTTTAAATTTAAATATTTCAAATCTAAAAATACTACCTTGCCTGTGGATTCGACCCGACTCACTGCTATCTACATATTTTTAATTATTTTAAGAAGTTAGATTAAATTGATAAATACGGTGTCTTAATGACAACATCATGCTCTTATTAAGTTTTTGGCATCGTTGCTGGGAAGGATTAGATGCTATTTTTATTGATTTCTTTTATTTCTTTATAAATTAATTATTAATAAAATTTTATTTTTTTAATTTTTTATAAATATTGCTTACTAACTTTTTCTTCTTTATTTTGTAGAAAAAAAGAAGAAACAAAGAAAATAAAAAGATTAGGACAAGAAGAAAGCTTCTAATCCTGCTTGGTGAGATCAATCCTAACCCTAGTTCTTTTCTCTCTTTATTTATTTATTTATTTATTTTTAAATTAAATTTAAAAAAATATATCCACTTAAATCTAATTGAAAATCTCATGATAAGATTAGAAATCTTAACTGCTTAGAGCATGCAACATACTAGTTTTATTTTAATTTTATTTTTTTTGGTGATCGTTGGAGACAAGGTAAGCTCTTAAGTTTAATCAATTTTATGCATCTACTTTAGTTGCATAGAATCCCTTGTCTGAATTTTTTTTTTTTGCATATCATATTAAATCAAATTAAGGGCAACACCCAATTAAACAAGATAAGATAGGGATTTGATCACCCTTCCTTGGCCCATAAACAACCAACTAGCATCCTGCATTGACCTAAGTCTCTAATTTTAAAATCAATTAGACATCAACCTTAGGAGCTCGAGCTCAATAGGACAAGGAATCCTAAGAGTTGAACTAGGTTAGGGTTAGTCAATTTGACTGATGTCTAGGAAAGTGGTTCAGAAATGATTGGATCCGAAGGAAGGTGGTTTCTAATTGATTCTGATAGCTTATCTGATCAAGCATAATTAATGTCTAAGGTAAGTAATGGGAGGACTTCCACCGACCTTACACTTATCTAGCCAGTTGATTGACTGATCTTACACTTGGAGGACTTGAAGATGACCCTAGCAGTTAGGAGCTGTCTAAATCTAGGATAACCCTTAGTCAAGATTGATTGATCAACTTGATTGCTAACCAACATCAAATCTAATTAAAACAAATTTTTTTCTCTCTTCTTAGCTCTAGGACTTCTTCGGACATCTTCTTTAGAACATTTCTTTCTTCTTTTTTTCTTCAAAAATAAAATAAAATAAAATAAAATTTAAATTAAATTAAATTAAAAATTAAATTAAATTAAACTAACTAAAAAATTATTTAAAATAATAATTCAATAAAATTAAACTAAATTAAAAAGTAATTAAATAAATAAAATAATAAAAAAATTAAAAGATATTTAAAAAATTAAAAGAATTAATAAAATAATAAAAAAATCTATAAAAAGAATCTAAAAAATTTTTGAACAATACATTAGGGTTAAAGCAGGGCATGCATGGTAGGAAATCGCTTTACCTGATTTAGTTGAACCCAACTATAAAATTAAATGGCTGAATCGTATTAAACTCGATAACCAAATGGCTATAAATTTTAGAGAACCACCTAAGCAGATGAAGGAATACTTTATTCCTTCTACCTACAACTCATCGACTTGTATCCAATTACCTAAAATTCATGCTATTCATTATGAGATCAAGCCGACCACAATCCAGATGCTCCCATCTTTCTATGAAAATACCAATGAAGATTTTTATAAGCATCTAGATGAATTCTTAGAAATCTGCTCTATGGTAAAAATTCAAAATTTAACTAATGATGCCCTTAGACTAATTTTATTTTTCTTAACATTAAAAGACAAAGCCAAGTACTGGCTTCGCACAATAGGGAGACTAATTAAAACTTGGGCTGAATTACAAAGTGAATTTCTTAAAAAAATTTATCTGATAGGTCGACCAACATTATGAAGCGAGCTATCACTGAATTTGCTCAGCTTCCAGGGGAACAGATTCACGAGTCATGGGAGAGACTTAAGGAACTTCTTAGAAAATGCCCACACCATAGTCTGTCTAAGTGGTAAATAGTTCAAGCTTTCTATGAGGGTTTAAGAGACCAATACAGACAGATGGTAGATGCATCCTATGGAGGTGCATTCATGAACAAGAGTGAGGATGAAGCCTATATCTTATTTGAAATCCTGAGTGAAAACTCAATTAACCATACTTCGTTATCTTTCTACCAAACCTGGGTAGGGATCCATGAATTTAAACATCTAGAATCTAGTCCTAAAGCTGATTCAAATTTGATAAATAAAGTAGACTTTCTTGCTTAGAAATTAGATCAAGTCCTAACCCTAGGTCAACAATCTCCTACACAATTCACATCATCTTCTAATTATCAGAAGATTTATTCAATCTATGCTAGTTCAATCCATCATGTGAGTGAATGTCCTATGACTGCACAGTTTTCACCTTTTTATCTAAGAATAAGTCCAAGCTACTAAAGGCTACTCCAAACCGATTAATGATCCATTTTTAAATTCATATAACTTTGGCTGGAGAAACCATTCTAATTTTTCTTGAAAACTACAACAGACTCAAGCTTAGACCTAAACTCCATCAGTGCAAAATTATCAGAATAGACTTCAATACCAGAACTATGCTTATAACAGAGGTCAGCCTAGTCAGCCTTTCCAACCACCACATTATAATCATTCCTCATACCCACCTCCTCAACAGACCAATCTAGCTGATGATAGATTTAACCAACTTCAATAATTAATTTTGACTCAACAACAATCTATCGCCAGGCTAGAAGCTCAAATTGGACAACTAGCTGAATCTAACATGAGGAGAGAACCAGGTCAATTGTCGAACCTACCAATTTCAAACAACCCACCTAATGTCCACCAACCATCTGGACCAAGTTATCAATTTAATGCCTCACTTAAGAATCTCTAATTTAAGAATGCCCAAGTAATTCCTGAACTTAAAAGCTATAGGATTTTTATGGACCCATACCAAGATCAGGTGAGAGAAGCTAGTACTGATGCTAGCCAAAATAAAAATTTAGAGGAACAGGTTAGTACTGAGACTAACCACATAGGAGAATCTAAGCCCAGAACCAGTATTGATGCTAGTTCTAGTTTAAATGAGATAGACATAGGAAAAAAAAGAATAGATGATTTACCTGAGACTTATAAACCTAACGTCCTATTCCCTTTATCCCTAGAAGCCGCTTTTTGTAAATTAAGAGGCTTCAATGGAGTTGTTTAAGCAAGATCACATTAATTTACTTTCAGAATTAAATCCATCTTTAAACATCCTTTCAGTATCTAGTGCATTAAACTTAACTCCTAATTCAAAAACTCAATTCATGAGCATTTTAGAAGAACAAATAGGAAAAATTCTTAATGAACATGGGTCTAAGAATGGGGTCACAAATTATGTCCCTAAAATTAACAATGATTAGCTTAATAATGGGATTATAAATCAATTTTTTGAGATTGGTAATCCAAAATCATTTAAATTTATCAATCCAATATTTGACACAGGATAGTAAGCTGCATTGTGTCTAGCTGAAGATGGTAAACTTAGCGCTTATTAGAAGGCAACCCAATATTTAGTTTTTTCATCTAATTTATCTCTTTAGTTTATTTTCTTTTTAGGACATATTGAATAAGTTGGAGGAAGAGCCCAAATTCTCAAAGGCATGTGCTGGACCAAAAATATACTGAGTTAGGTGTATTCTTTCATGTTCTTTATTACACCCTTTATTTTTTCTTCTCCATTGAGGACAATATCGATTAAGTTGGGAGAGAAAAATAAAAATTTTAAAATTTTAAATCCTCAAAAAAATTAGTATTTAGTACTTAGATACCCGATTATGCTTAAGAATTGAATTAAACTAACCATTTTTAAAAGAAAATTGATGCACGGATTAGAGAATTTATGAGATATTAAGGAATCAAGTATTAAGAAAACCCAATAAAGAGTTAAGTTTAGAACATAAAAAGTTTTTTCTTTAAGCATTTCTAATATTTTCTACTAGCATCAAAGAAAAGTTTACTTTTTATGGACTTATGTAGGATAACTATACATTTCTTCATATGAAAAAATTAAAATAAAATAGTTTCTAAGTACTTCTCACTGAGTAATCGAGCCTCTTTGCCTAAGCAAGCATTGAGTTTCACATCAAAAGATGGAAAGGGCAAAGAAGCTCGTTGTAAACCTAGTCTTAACTCGTAGCCTATTTGTTTCGAGCTAGTAAGCCCGAGGGATATTCTATACCTAGTATCCTAAAGTCAACTAGTTTGGGAGTCATTGGCTCAAGACTCGCTACATGGATTAAATAGAAAGCTTAAGGAGTTAAGACACTCAATAGTGGTACAATATTAAAAAAAAAATATTGATTTTTCATCGAATAACTGAGTCCCGTTGCCTAAGTAAGCAATGATATTCGCATCAAAAAATGGACAATGTGAAAATAAAAATCAATAAATGAAGGATGGAAGTAGCAATACACTTACCTATATGAAAGTTTAGACAAATCAGAGATAAAAGTGGGATAATTTAGAAAAGAATTTAAAAAAATTTAATATTCTTTACTTAACTTTTTTATTGATAAGTATTAATATCCAAATGATATACCTCACTTATACTCTACAAAATATCAATGGTCATTTTGAAAACTACTTAGGAAAAATTCGAAACTCTAAAGTTAAAAGATATTTAAAACTAAATTCTTACTTTATCCGAGGACGAGCAAAGCGTAAGTTGGAGGGTGTGATAAGTACCATAAATTTATCAATAAAAGTATTAATTTATTAATTAATTCATATTAATTTTTAAAAATTAATAATTAATTTATATATATTTTTAAGAAATTAATATTTTTATTAATTAAAAATTAATTAAAAAATAATAAAAATTAAAAAATAAGATTTTATAATCAATGAAAAGAGATTATTTCTTTTATCATAACAAAATAAGTTTTGAGCAAAATGGAGCTAAAATGGAGAAGATATGAATTTCTAAAAAAATAAAATAAATAAAAATTAAATAAAAAATAACATACGGCTCAGTCGGCTCAAGCCGCCGTGCCATATCAGCCAACGCATCCAAATGTGCCAAGCTAACTTGACAAAGCCAGCATGCCAAGCCAGCCATGCAAGTCGACTCAGCCACGAAAGCCATCAGCCGGTCCACAATCTAGGCGTGGACCGCCAGGTCAGCAGAAATCGGAGAATCACGAAGCAACATGTGGTGGACCTAGACCCTTAAAGAGTTTACAAAAAATCTATCATGACTCATAGGGCATTTTTGACTTTTCACTCGATGATAGAAGGTGCTGATTCGTTGTGGTGTGCGGTGCGGCCAATTCATGCGGTCTATAGGAACAGCAAAGGTGCAACCGGATGGATCCGATTGATTGTGGTCAAGATCGAACGATGATGGTTATTTTCAAATTTGATTTGAATTCCATCAGCTTCCAGCACACCATCCAATGGCAGCACTCAATCCAGGGGGTGATCCAATGATGGAGGGAGCTCCCAACTATGATTAAGCTCCTAGATTGCGATCTAACAGCCAAAACTCATTTATCAGGCGATAATCGGATGGCCAGAATCTATTTTGATTGAAATTAGGCTAATAAAACTCTATTTTTGATGGTTTTTAGGCCTTTTGATCTAAATTCAATGGTTAGAACATAGGGAACTCAGCAGAATTCGTCCAGGACTCCTTTTAATCCGATTTTCACTCAGATTTCTCTATATTTTGATGATAAAAGACCTCCTTAGTCCCACATTGCCTATAGAAAAAGTCCCCAGTCCTCCTAGCTCTATAAATAAGATCCCAGACTTATAGAATTCATAATCTTCAGTCAATGTGAGGCTTTGGTATAGGGTAGAGCCAGCTTTTGGATCAGAGGCTGCTTCAAAGCAATGGGTGCCGAGAAGAAGAGCTGGGCTTCAACATCATCTTTCTGCCAATCCCGATTTAAGATCAGAGATCGATCTATTTTAATTTTTTTTATGTATTTAAATTATAAACTTTTTAATTAATATAATATTTATTTTTATGCTTTTTAATTTCATGTTCTTTATTTTTATTATAATTTAATTTTTACACTTTAATTATTACCTTTTATTTTTTTGCAAGTAGATGCTAAGATCTAACTAGTAGATCTTAGTACCAAGTTTAAATTTCTGCACCTTTTAATTTTTACTTTTTATTTTCTAACTTCATTTTTTATTTCAAAACTTTTTTTTTTTTAAATCAAAGATTTCAAATCTAAAAACACTACCTTCCCTATGGATTCAACCCAACTACTGCTATCTACATATTTTTAATTATTTTAAGAAGTCAAATTGAACTGATAAACAAGGTATCTTAATGACAATATCGTGCTCTTATCAAATATCCCTCTTGATCAAATCAGATCTGAATGAACTTGATCCGAAAAATAGAATTTTTATTTCAACTAGTATCAGAGCCAGGTTCCATAATTATTTAGATCTAATTTTAATATAATTTTAATCTAATAATTAGATGATTTCAGATATCACATTAGATATGATTAGATCTAAAATTAAAAATTAAGAAAATTAAATAATCTAGATCTAAGATGTATGAGATGCATGACTAGACTAGGAATAGAATTATTCTATGTGTAGTCTAGGATGACAATAACTTTAATTTGATTAATTATGATTTTAGATCTATTTATTTATTATTTTTTAATATTTTAAATATTATAATTAGATCTAAAAAATAAAAAATAAATTTATTTAATTTTGTTCATATGAGATATAATAGATGCATGTTTAGACTAGTTATAGAATAGTTCTACAAAGTTATCTTGAATAAATTTAGTTTGATATGATCAAATTTAAATTTTATTTTTTAGATATTTATGAGATAATTTAGATCTAAAAACATGCATGATGGGATACATGAGATGTATGCAAGACATGTTTTTAAGTTAGATCAATTTTATATATGTGATATATATGTAGATCTAACTAGTTTTGTAGATTTATTAAATTTTTGATTAAGGCATTCTCCTTGGCCGTCCGATCATAAGAATGAAGTAGGGTTTGAACACCCTCTCCTCCCATTCAATGGGGTGTCCTTATGATGTGTAGGGGTGTTGCATGTTCATCCTTAATCAAAAATTAAAAATTTATTTTCTGCAAAATCCTAGCTCCTAAAATCTTAGGATTTTATTTACATGTTTTGTTTATGAGCGATAAACTTAATTAAGAATTAAGATTATGAAATATATTAGATCTAAAATTGAGACTTTTTAGATCTAAGACATATTCATAAAATTGGGTTCGAGCTTGGGTAGCTCAATTAGGTCTAGCGGTTGATGAAACCGAATCAAGAGTCGGTTAGATGGGATCAAGAGTGCTTAAATTGATCAGCCTAATAGGATTAAGTCTGGGTCAAGGTTGAGTCACATGAGTGATCGATCAAGTTAAAATCTAATTAGACTCAGTGGTTAGAGTCTGGATTGTAGGCTAATCTGATTTATTCTGGCTCAACAATTTGGTGTCCAAGGTAAGTTTGGTAGATACGACCAACTAATTTTTAATTGGGAGCAACTCAACTTGAATGTATTCTTGTTGAGTTAATGGCATATCCCTTCCACCAATCTCACTTACCTAGCCATATTTGTCGGCTCAGTCCTGATCTAAGGTGGCTAATAATTCGAGCTAACCCATGCCACTAGGTTAGTCATAATGGTTATGACTATGTCAAGTCAAGTTTAAAGAGACCTAAATCAAATCTTCCTAAGAAAAGATTAAGTCTAAGGTCTTCCACCATTGTAGATGTACGGGCCCTTTTCGAGGTTGATTATTCTCGGCTGGTCTTAGTGGTTTAGTTGCATCGGAAAGATGCAATCATGTCTATTAAGCATTGGATGCTATAGGTTGGAGGATGGATTGGGCTCAATATTTTGGATACGGTAAGAGATCCAATTTATGCAAATGGTGGGTCTGACTTAACTAAGGAGTGGATCAATATTCTGGGCATGGTGAGATTTACGAATTAGAGACCAAGCACAGGCGCACCATGATTAGAGAATCATTGGACCAGAGTTGTTCACTCATTGGCTAACCCATCATCAATAACTGTTAGATGAGGTGATGAGTCTGTTGGTGGGACTGCACCATCCACTAGAAATCATTAATCATGAAGATTTTTGCATCTCTACAGAGGGAGTGTAGAGATCTGAGAAAATAATGAAAGCTAATTTATTTAAAAAAATTAAAATTCTAAATAAATTATTCAAGTCTTAATTACAAAATCTAACTAGAAACTTCGACTCTCTACAGAAAAATATCTGCATCCAATCTACTAGTCCGTATCCTGGACACCCATAGACTGACCGAACCTAATTACAAGGATTGGCTTTAGAACTTCAAAATCATTTTGGGTTCCAAAAAGTTAACTCATGTATTGGATCAGGATCCTCTTACCTTATCAGCCCGTCCGTTCACTAAACAAAGAGCGTCTCTTGATAAATGAATGGATGAAGATAACAAGGTCAGATACTATATGTTAGGCTCAATGTCTGATGAGCTTCAGAGCCAACATGAAGATATCAAGACTATCCGCCAAATATTAGCTCACCTATAAGAGTTGTTTGGTGAATAGAGTCATGCAGCCAAATATAAGATCACTAAATGACTATTTAAGGCTAAAATGCATGATAGACCGTCAGTCCAAGATCATTGTCTGATGATGATCAAGGACTTGGAAGAGCTTGAGAAGCTCGGAGTGAAGTTAGACTAAGATCTACAGAATGATATAATTCTGCAATTCTTGACTGATGCATATGGGCAGTTCATCATGAACTACCATATCCATAAATTTTAGAGTACTCTGGTCGAGCTTATGAACATGCCGATTACTACTAAGCTTTCTATGAAAGATTCTAAAGGCTCAATACTTGCTATGGAATGGACTACATCCAAGAGAAAGACTTTTGAAAAGAAGAAGAAGTCTGTGAAAAGGCAGAAGGAGGAAGGTGGAAAAAAAAAGAAGGCAGAGCTGAAGAAAAAGACTGCTAATAAAGAAAAGTATTTTCATTATAATACTGACGGCCACTGGTAGCAGAATTGCCCTATATACCTGGCCACCCTAAAGAATAAGAAGGAGATATGTCCTTCTAGAGGTATGCTCGTTATTGAATCTAACCTTATGGTTTCTTATGCATCCAGTTGGGTGCTTGACTCTGGTTCTAGTGCTCATTTGTGCACTTCCATGCAGGGTCTTGAGGATAGTTGGAGACTAAGGGATGGTGAGATGATCCTATGCATCGAAAATGGAGCAAGAGTTACTGCCGTGGCTGTGGAAACCTACCTTCTTCAACTACTGTCTGGCTTAGATTTAGTACTTAGGAATTGTTATTAAGTACCTGCTTTAAGCAGGAATTTAATTTCTATTTCATGTTTAGCACAAGAAGGCTATGTAATTAGTTTTCTTAAGGATCATTGTAATATTCTTTATAAAAAAATATAATTGCAAGTGGTTTCCTCATTAATGATCTCTATCAGTTATATATTGATGTATCTATCTTTAATATCGAGCAAAATATGAATGCCATAAGATCAAAATGACCTAGAGATAGTCCAAATGATCGATATCTATGGAACCTAAGGCTAGGTCATATAGCAGAAGATAGGGTTAACAAATTGGAGAAAATCGGACAATTGAGTCCATTGACTTTCGAGTCATATCCAATTGATAAATCATATCTTCGTGGCAAAATGACTAAGCTTCTTTTTATGGGACATGGAAAAAGAGCCATAAATCTACTTGCCCTAGTACATACTGATTTGTGCGACCCATTTGATATGCCGGCTAGAGGCAACTCTATCTACTTCATAATCTTTACCGATAATTTATCTCGGTATGGGTACATATATCTTATGAGACACAAGTCTGAAGCTTTTGAAAAGTTCAAAAAATTTAGATATGAAGTAGAAAAGCAAACTGAAAAACCAATTAAGGTTCTTTGATCAGATCGAGAAAGTGAATACCTTAGTTGGAAATTCCTTGTCTATCTTAAGAAAAATGACATAATCTCTCAATGGACTCCACCTGAAACATCTTAACTCAATGGGGTTTCAGAATAGAGGAATCAGACCCTATTAGATATGATCCAATCCATAATGAGATTCACAGACCTTCCTAATTTTTTTTGAGGATATAGTCTATTAACTGCTATATATTTGCTGAATAGAATTTTTTCTAAAATCATTCCAACCATACCATGTGAGATATGGCATAATAAAAAATCAAGTCCGAGTCATCTCAGAATTTGGAGTTGTCTAGCTCATGTCAAAAGACTATAAGTGGATAAGTTAGATTTTAGGTCCTTTAGAGCTCAATTTATAGGATATTTTAAAGAGACATTAGGATATTATTTCTACATTTCAAAAGATCACAATGTGATTGTGAGTCGGCATACAATCTTTCTTAAAAAATAGTTTATTCAAGATAGTGGCATTGAAAAGTAGATCAAGCTCGAGGAGAAAGTCTCACAAGAGCAACGAGCTAAAGACCCTATGGAACCAAGTCAGGTCGAGCCAATACAATCACTACCTCCTCCATCTCATAGTTTGGAATGGGGTTCCCATCCCCCTAAGAGGTACTTAGGTACGATCTCTGAGGAAGTAGAGGAAATGTTCCTCATAGGTAATGGGGTTTATGGTGATGATCCCAAAACCTATGATGAGGCGATATCAGATATCGACTCTGAGAAATGGTTAGAGGCAATGAAGTTAGAAATTAATTCAATGCACTCAAATCAAGTTTGGACTTTGGTAGATCCATAAGAAGGTATAGTACTTATTGGATGTAAACGGATCTACAAGAAAAAGATTAGAGCAGATGGGAATGTTGAAACATTCAAAGCTAGATTAGTGGCAAAAGGGTATAGTCAGTGCGAAGGCATTGACTATCAAGATACCTTTTTACCAGTAGCTATGCTAAAGTCCATCCACATATTGCTTGCTATTGTAGCCTATTTCGATTATGAAATATAGCAAATGGATATAAAATTGCCATTCTTAAATGAAAACCTTGAGAAAGATATCTATATGGAATAGCCACTAGGTTTCGCATCTAGTGATACTGATCACAAAGTTTGCAAGCTGCAAAGGTCCATATATGTACTTAAGCAAGCTTCTCGGAGCTGGAATACTCGATTTAATGATGTGATCAAATTATTTGATTTCATCAAAAATAAGGAGGAACCATGTATCTTTAAAAAGATCAGTAGGAGTGCTATTGTCTTTCTCATACTGTACGTGGATGATATCCACCTTATTGAGAATGATATTCCCATGTTGACCATAGTTAAAATGTGGTTATCTAAAGAATTCTCCATGAAAGGCCTAGGAGAAGCATCCTTTATTCTAGAAATTAAGGTCTATAGAAATAGACCGAATAGGATGCTAGGTCTTTCATAGAAGATATACATTAAGGAAGTGCTAAAGAGGTTTAGCATGGAAAACTCCAAGAGGGGTTCGGTACCCTTTAGACATGGCATTCATCTCTCCAAGAAAATGTGTCCCAACACACCAAAGAAAATTGAATGCATGAGCAAGATCCCTTATGCTTTAGCAATAGGGAGCCTCATGTATGCCATGTTATGTACACGACCTGATATAGCCCATGCTGTAAGTATCACAAGTAGATATCAGTCGAATTCAGATGAAGAACACTGGACTTCTATGAAATGTATCCTTAAGTACTTGAGAAGAACTAAGGATATGTTGTTGGTTTTTGGTAATAGAGAACTCCAAGTCCAAGGGTATACAAACTCAGATTTTATGTCTGATATAGATGATCGAAAGTCGACATCTAAGAGTCTGTTTGTGTGTAATGGTGGTGCTGTCAGTTAAAAAAGTTTCAAGCAGATAGTGATAGCAGATTTCACCATGAAAGCATAATACATCATTGCATCAGAAGCTATGAAAGAGGCATTCTGGTATAAGAAATTTATCATAGAAATCAGAGTTATGCCATTAGAGGCCATTCCTCTATACTGCGACAATAATGGTGCCATAGCCCTTGCTAAGGAGTCAAGGTCTCACCAAAAATCCAAGCACATCGAGCGGTGATACCACCTCATTCTCGATTATCTTGAGAAACGTTATGTCAAGGTCAAGAGAGTCAACTCTACAGACAATGCAGTAGACCTACACACAAAGCCGTTGGGCCAGATGAAGATCGAAACCCATCTTGAGAAGATGGGACTTAGATTTATAGCCAATTGGCTTTAGGTCAAGTGGGAGTTTGTTAGATATGTATGTCCTAGAAGTCAGAATTGGCTAACATTTGTAATACACATATAAGGGCAAAATTATAGTTTTGATTATAAATAATAAAATGAATTATTTTCAATCATAGTGTGTATTTGAAAGCATCCGTGATGCATTCTATGAGTTAATGATAATGACAGTTCATATTTTCAAGAGTTAAAAATTTAAGATATGAATTTTTATTATTAACTCATAAAATACTTTCGACCATAGGATCATCATGAGGATAGTGATTGATCCGAAAGATTGGTGTACGATCATTTCTTTAGGATAGATAAGTCCTGAGTCTATAGTATAGAGACATCGGAGTGAGAGTACAGATACTTGTTAAAGAATGGGAGCACTTAGCATGATCACCTCGAGCAGTCATTAGAAAGTCTACCTTCTTATCAATGACGGGCTCGAAGCTGTAGTGGTGTGTCTGATTCTTTGACCTGAGGTGTATTGACAGTTCACCTTGAGGGTGTTATAGTTTGACTATACCATAACTCGATCTCCTAGCTATTCAGAACCCTGAGGTGTATGTTGGCTATAGCATGTTCATTGTAGGAATTGGATTGCACCAATAGCAGATCTATCTACCTCGGTAGATGAGGAGTAGCCCTATGATGATCATGAGAATCAAGTCCATAAGCTCATGGCCATGGCAGAGTGAAATAATAGAAAGAGTTTCTATTACGATTTTCACATTGAACTTGAATCGAATGATTAATTCATATGATGGAAATTAGGGTTTGATGAGATCACCTTAATCCTAATCCGATCGGGGCTCAAGATGGAGGAACATAATCACACAGATAACTACATCGAGAGGTTCATTTTTAGTTATGATCGGTTGCCACCATATGCTACTAGGTGTCACTGATGGATTTTGGGAGCAATTAGAATGATTTGGATGATCGATCATACTAGTTGTCTGAATCAGAAAAGTTCTGATCTATCAGAAGGTGTTTTGATGATGTCGATGATAGAGACCATGACATATCCCATTATGATATGGAACTGAATCTAACTAGATCACACAAATAAGAGTTTGGATCTGGATATCATCAATTGGACTAATCTAGTTCAATTAATTTGAATAAGATTCAATTAGGTTCAAGAAAATCATGCTAGCACATGATTGAGCCTGATATTGTCCTTCAACAATCATTAAAAGTTATCTCAACTGAGCCAAATATATTTGGACTCACTTAGGAACCTTTACTTGGTCTGACTGAAACTTGTCCAGGTCAGAAAAAGATTGTCTTAATTTATGAGATAAATTTGAGACAACACCTGCCATTTTTCGTCACCTGCTAAATCTTGTCTTTGGACTTTGGTCAATTATTGATCTTTGACACTTAGACATCTACCCATATGTCATGCACCTATAGGAGAGAGCTTTGACCCTTGTCCCCCTGCTAAATAGTAGAAAGGCAAGGGGTGCATGCCTAGGGAGGCATGCATCCAATGTGGATAAGGATTGGAGTCCCATACAGATGGGACTCCAATTGCTTATTGCTTCATACTAAGGCGGCGCCAAAGAGTCTTCTTTGATTAGTCTTGGCACCACCCAATGAGGTTTGTGAGGGACTTTAATCTAATTGGATCAGATGATGTCATCCCACCAATTAGATTTAGATCTGATTGCACAAAGAGCCATGATTGTTAGATATATGTGCTCTAGAAGCCAGAATTGGCTGACACTTGTAATACACCTCTAGGGGCAAAATTGTAATTTTGACTAAAAGCAATAAATGGGTTATTTTCTATCACATATGTGTATTTAGTGTCTGTGATACATCCTTTGAGTTAATGGTAATGATAATTCATATTTTCAAGAGTTGAAAATTTAAGACATGAATATCATTGTTAACTCATAAATTGCTCCCGACCATAGGATCATCACGAGGATGGTGATTGATCCGGAAGGTTGGTGTACAATCACTTCTCTTTAATAGATGAGTCTTGAGTCTACGGTGTGGAGACACCAGAGTGAGAGTACAGGTACTCGTTAGAGAACGAGGGCACTGAGCGTGACCACCTCGAGTAGTCATTAGGGAGTCTACCTTCTCGTCAATGACTGACTCGATGCTGCAGTAGTGTGTCTGGTTCTTTGACCTGAGGTGCATCGGTAGTTCACCTTGAGGGTGTTATAGTTTGACTACACCATTACTCGGTCTCCTAGCCATATGGAACCCTGAGGTGTATGTTGGCTATAGCATGTTCATTGTAGGAACTGGATGGCATCAAGATGGAATCTATCTACCTCGGTGGTAGAGGAGCAGCCCTATGATAATCATGAGAATCAAGTCCAGAAGCCCATGGCCATGGCAGAGTGAAATAATAGAAAGAGTTTCTATTTAGATTTTCACATTGGACTCAAATCGAATGATTACATCATATGACAGAGACTAGGGTTTGACGAGTTCACCTTAACCCTAATCTGATCGGGGCTCAAGATAGAAGAACTGAATCACACAGGTAGCTGCACCAAGAGGTTCGCATTCAGCTCTGATGGGTTGCCACCATATACTGCTAGGTGTCACTGGTGGATTTTGGGAGCAATTAGAATGATTTAGATGATCGATCATTCTAGCTGTTCGAATCAGAAGAGTTCTGATCCATCGAAAGGAGTTTCGATGATGTCGATGATAGAGATCATGACATATCCCATTACCATACAGAACTGAACCTAACTGGGTCACACAAACAAGGGTTTGAATCTGGTGATCATCAATTGAACTGATCTAGTTCAATTGATCTGAATGAGATTCAATTAGGTTCAAGGAAATCGTGCTAGCACTCGATTGAACCTAACGTTCTTCTTTTGCTATCATAAATAAGTTATCCTGTCTGAGCCAAAGGAGTTTGTGCTCAAACAGAGGCCTTCATATGGTCTGACTAGGAGGTTGTCCAAGTCAGAAAAGGTTGTCTTATTTGTAAGACACTACCTACCATTTTTGGTCACCTGCCATTTCTTGTTCTTTGACTTTGGTCAAAAGTCTACCTTTGACTGGTCAAACGTTGACCATTGACACTTTGACTTTTGACCACATGTCATGCACCTATTGGAGAGCTGGTGGGGGCCTGTCCCCCTGCCAGAACCTGGCAAGGAGAAGGGTGCATGCCACCCTAGGCGTGTGCCCAAGTTGGAGGCGCCTAGGAGTCCTTGTTGGACAAGGACTCCATCTCCTTTTTGGATTCCAATTAGAGTTCTTCTAAGAACCAACTTTGACTGGTCTTAGGCACCCTCTAAGGAGGAATCCAGGGGTCTCTATTCCCACCAATCAGATTTAGATCTGATTTCACAAAGGGATTGTGATTGGTTGGGAAGAAGAGGAGTTGGATCACAGCTAGTCTATAAATAAGACCCTGTACCCAACTCAGATTAGAGATATGATGAGATCATAGTTTCTCCATGCCCCAAGGCTGCCTCTCCCCTCCCTCTCCATGCCAATCCACCTTCTCCCCTTGCTCTCCACGTCCAAAAGGAGTTTTGGACCTTGGTTGGTGCAATTCAGATCAAAGAAAGGCGATCAAAAGTAAGAAGGCTGCGCTGCTGCAAAGGACGACTGCTCATCTTCAAAAAGAGTTTTGAAGATCCTCCAGATCAGATCTAGATCTGATTTTTGGAGGCATGATAGAGAAGAAGAGGATCTCTAGATCCAACCTGAGTGGATACCGGTAGAGGCCAGGTGCTTGCGTGGCTAAGATCCAGAACCTTCCGCTGCAAACAGGATCATCAATAGGGTAATAGGATTACCCAAGATCAGGTAAATTAAATTTGATTTAATTTATCTTTTAATTTTATTTTATTAAAATAATAAGAATTAGATCTGAAACATATCAAGATTTGATTGGGATTCAAGAGAAAAATTTTTGAAATATATCTCTTGATCTGATCAGATCTGAACGAACCTGGACCGAGAAATCAGGATTTCCCTTCAACTGGTATCAGAGCCATGGTTCTAAATTGTTTAGATATGATTTTAAATTTATTTTAATTAAAAATAATTGATTTCATATGTCACATGAGATGTGATCAGATCTAAAATTCAGAAAAAATTAAAATTAAATAATTTGGATCTAAGATTAGAAGATATGCATGACTAGTTCTAGAATAGAATAGTTCTATAGAATATTCTTGCATATTTTTGATTTAATCCGATTAAATCATGTTTTAGATCTTTTTATTTACTATTTTTTGATATTATAAGTGTTATAATAACATCTGAAAAACAGCAAATAAAAATTATTTAATTTTTGAATATCATATGAGATATGATTGATGCATGTCTAGACTAGTTGTAGAATAGTTCTACATAATTATCTAGATTAGAATTTATTTTGATTAGATCAATTTAAATCTAATTTTTTAGATTATTATGAGATAATTTAGATCTGAAAATATGCATGATTATGATACATAAGATGTATGAGAAATATGCCATGATTAGATCTACTTTGTATATGAGATATATGATATAGATCTGATACTCCATTGAGAATAAATCCATTCGATGGGGTGTTCTTATGTTAGATATATGTGCCCTAGAAGCCAGAATTGGCTGACACTTGTAATACACTTCTAGGGGCAAAATTGTAATTTTGACTATAATTAATGAAATGGGTTATTTTCTATCACACATGTGTATTTAGTGTCTGTGATACATCCTTTGAGTTAATGGTAATGATAATTCATATTTTCAAGAGTTGAAAATTTAAGACATGAATAATCATTATTAACTCATAAACAGCTCCCGACCATAGGATCATCACGAGGATGGTGATTGATCCGGAAGGTTGGTGTACGATCGCTTCTCTTTAGTAGATGAGTCTTGAGTCTACGGTGTGGAGACACCGGAGCGAGAGTACAGGTACTCGTTAGAGAACGAGGGCACTGAGCGTGACCACCTCGAGTAGTCATTAGGAAGTCTACCTTCTCGTCAATGACTGACTCGATGCTGCAGTAGTGTGTCTGGTTCTTTGACCTGAGATGCATCGGCAGTTCACCTTGAGGGTGTTATAGTTTGACTACACCATTACTCGGTCTCCTAGCCATATGGAACCCTGAGGTGTATGTTGGCTATAGCATGTTCATTGTAGGAACTGGATTGCATCAAGATGGGAATCTATCTACCTCGGTGGTAGAGGAGCAGCCCTATGATGATCATGAGAATCAAGTCCAGAAATCCATGGCCATGGTAGAGTGAAATAATAGAAAGAGTTTCTATTTAGATTTTCACATTGGACTCGAATCGAATGATTACATCATATGACAGAGACTAGGGTTTGACGAGTTCACCTTAACCCTAATCTGATCGGGGCTCAAGATAGAAGAACTTAATCACACAGGTAGCTGCACCAAGAGGTTCGCATTCAGCTCTGATGGGTTGCCACCATATACTGCTAGGTGTCACTGGTGGATTTTGGGAGCAATTAGAATGATTTAGATGATCGATCATTCTAGCTGTTCGAATCAGAAGAGTTCTGATCCATCGAAAGGAGTTTCGATGATGTCTATGATAGAGATCATGACATATCCCATTACCATACAGAACTGAACCTAACTGGGTCACACAAACAAGGGTTTGAATCTGGTGATCATCAATTGAACTGATCTAGTTCAATTGATCTGAATGAGATTCAATTAGGTTCAAGGAAATCGTGCTAGCACTCGATTGAACCTAACGTTCTTCTTTTACTATCATAAATAAGTTGTCCTGACTGAGCCAAAGGAGTTTGTGCTCAATCAGAGGCCTTCATATGGTCTGACTGGAGGTTGTCCAAGTCAGAATAGGTTGTCTTATTTGTAAGACATTACCTGCCATTTTTGGTCACCTGCCATTTCTTGTTCTTTGACTTTGGTCAAAAGTCTACCTTTGACTGGTCAAACGTTGACCATTGACCCTTTGACTTTTGACCACATGTCATGCACCTATTGGAGAGCTGGTGGGGGCCTGTCCCCCTGCCAGAACCTGGCAAGGAGAAGGGCGCACGCCAAGGGTGGCGTGAGCCCAAGTAGGAGGCGCCTAGGAGTCCTTGTTGGACAAGGACTCCACCTCCCTTTTGGATTCCAATCAGAGTTCTACTAAGAATCCAGTTTGACTGGTCTTAGGCGCCCTCTAAGGAGGAATCCAGGGGTCTCTATTCCAACCAATCAGATTTAGATCTGATTTCACAAAGGGTTGTGATTGGTTGAGAGGAAGAGGAGTTGGATCACAAGAGGTCTATAAATAAGACCCTGCGCCCAACCCTAATTCTAATGCAATTCAATTGAGAAACCCCACGCCCCAAGGCTGCCTCTCCCCTCCTTCTCCATGCCATAGTCTCTTCTCCCCTTGCTCTCCACGTCCAAAAGGTGTTTTGGACTTAGGTTGGTGCGATTCAGATCAAGGAAAGGCGATCAAAAGCAAGAAGGCTGCGCTGCTGCAAAAGGACGACTGCAGATCTTCAAAAGAGTTTTGAAGATCCTCCAGATCAGATCCAGATCTGATTTTTGGAGGTGTGATAGAGAAGAAGAGGATCTCCAGATCCAACCCGAGTGGATACCGGTAGAGGCCAGGCGCTTGCGTGGCTAGATCCAGAACCTTCCGCTGCAATCAGGATCATCTACAGGGTAATAGGATTACCCAAATCAGGTAAATTAAATTTGATTTAATTTATCTTATTTTATTTTATTTATTAAAATAATAAGAATCAGATCTGAAACATATCAAGATCTGATTGAGATCAAGAGAAAATTTTTGAAATATATCTCTTGATCTAATCAGATCTGGACGAACCTGGACCGGGAAATCAGGATTTCCCTTCAACTGGTATCAGAGCCATGGTTCTAAATTGTTTAGATCTGATTTTAATTTTATTTTAATTAGAAAATAAAGTGATTTCAGATGTCACATGAGATGTGATCAGATCTGAAATCAGAAAAATTAAAATTAAATGATTTGGATCTAAGAACATGAAGATATGCATGACTAGTTCTAGAATAGAATAGTTCTATAGAATAGTTTTGCATGTCTTTGATTTAATCTGATTAAATCATATTTTAGATCTTCTTATTTACTATTTTCTGATATTATAAGTGTTATAATAACATCTGATAAACAGCAAATAAAAATTATTTAATTTTAAATATCATATGAGATATGATTAGATGCATGTCTAGACTAGTTGTAGAATAGTTCTACATAATTGTCTAGATTAGAATTTATTTTGATTAGATCAATTTAAATCTAATTTTTTAGATTATTATGAGATAATTTAGATCTGAAAACATGCATGATTATGATACATGAGATGTATGCAAAATATGCCATGATTAGATCTACTTTATATATGAGATATATGATATAGATCTGATATTGTTTTGTAGTATTGAATGTTCCTGATTAAGGCGTTCCTCTTGGCCGTCCGGTCATAAGAACGAAGAAGGGTTTAAAGGCCCTCTCTTCCCATTCGATGGGGTGTTCTTATGACGTGTAGGGGTGCTGCGTGTTCGTCCTTAATCAGAAACCCAAAACTTACTTTCTGCAAAACCCTAGATCCTGAAACCCTAGGATTTATTGTGCATATTTTGTTTATGAACCCAACTTAATTAAGAATTAAGTTTATGGAATATTAATTAGGTCTAAAATTGAGAATTTCAGATCTAAGACATATTCATAATACTGGGTTCGGGCTTGGGTAGCTCAATTAGGTCTAAGCGGTTGATCAAACCGAATCAAGAGTTGGTTAGATGGGATCAACAATGCTTAAATTGACCAGCCTAATAGGATTAAGTCTGGGTCAAGATCGAGTCACGATCAAGCAAGACCTAATTAGGCTCAGAGGTTAGAGTCTGGATTGTAGGCTAACCCAATTGGTTCTGACTCAACAATTTGGTGTCTAAGGTAAGTTTGGCACAGACGACCGACTGGTTTTTAATTGGAAGCTACTCGACCTGAATGCGTTCTTGTGCGAGTTAACGGCATATTCCTTCCACCGGTCTCACTTACCTGGCCATATCTGTTGACACAGTTCTGATCTGAGGTGGTCAATAATCCGAGCTGACCCATGCCACTAGGTTAGTCATAATTGTTATGACTAAGCCAAGTCTAGTTTAATGAGACCTGAATCAATTCTCCCTAAGAAAAGATTAAGTCCGAGGTCTTCCACCATTGTAGACGTGCGGGCCCTTCCCGGGGTTGATTGTTCTCGGCTGGATACAGTGGCTCAGTTGCACCGGGAAGACGCAACCATGTCTATTAGGCATTGGATGCTATGGGCTGGAGGATGAGTTGGGCTCAATATTTCGGATACGGTGAGAGACCTCAATTAGGAACCCAGTCTATGCAAATGGTGGGTCTGACTTAACTAAGGAGTGGATCAATATTCCGGATACGGTGAGATTCATGAATTAGAGACCAAGTTTGGGTGCACCATGATTAGAGAATCATTGAACAAGAGTTGTTCACTCATTGGCTAACCCATCACCAATAACTGTTAGGTGAGGTGATGAGTCAGTTGGTGAGACCGCACCACCCACTAGAAATCATCAATCGCGGAGATTTTTCGCATCTCTACAGAGGGAGTGTAGGGATCCGAGAAAATAGTGGGAGCTAATTTGTTTAAAAATAAAATCCCTAAACAAATTGGTCAAGTCAAAATTACAGTATCTAACTAGAATCTTTGACTCTCTACAGGAAAATGTCTGCGTCCAACCCATTGGCACGTATCCTAGACACACATAGACTGACTGGACCCAATTATAAAGATTGGCTCAGGAACTACAAAATTATTTTGGGTTCAGAGAAGTTAACACATGTTTTGGACCAGGACCCTCCCACCTTACCAGCTCGTCCATCCACTGAACAGAGAGCGTCTCTGGAAAAATGGATTGACGAAGACAATAAGGCCAGATACTACATGTTGGGCTCGATGTCTGATGAGCTCCAGCGCCAACATGAAGATATCGGGACTGCTCGCCAAATGTTGGCTCACCTGCAGGAGATGTTTGGTGAACAGAGTCGCGCAGCCAAATATCAAGTCACAAAATGACTTTTTAAGGCTAAGATGCGTGATGGGCAGTCAGTCCAAGATCACTGTCTGACAATGATCAAGGACATGGAAGAGCTTGAGAAGCTCGGTGTGAAGTTGGACTTGGACTTGCAGAACGATATTATTCTGCAATCCTTGACTGATGCATATGGGCAATTCATCATGAATTACCACATGCATAAACTTCAAAATTCCTTGGCCGAGTTGATGAATATGCTGGTTACCGCTGAGCTTTCTATGAAAGGTTCTAAAGGCTCAGTTCTTGCTATGGAACGGACTTCTTCCAAAAGAAAGTCTTATGGAAAGAAAAAGAAGTCTGTGAAAAAGCAAAAGGTGGAAGGATCAAAGAAGAAGAAGGCAGAACCGAAGAAGAAGGCCGATGGCAAAGGAAAGTGTTTCCATTGCAACAGCGACGGCCATTGGAAGCGGAACTGCCCTACTTACCTGGCCACCCTGAAGAACAAGAAGGAAGGTCCTTCTGGAGGTATGCTCGTTATTGAGTCTAACCTTACGGTTTCTTCTGCATCCAGTTGGGTGCTTGACTCTGGTTCTAGTGCTCATCTGTGCACTTCTATGCAGGGTCTTGAGGATAGCAGGAGGCTGAGGGATGGAGACATGATCCTACGCATCGGTAATGGAGCAAGAGTTGCTGCAGTAGCCGTGGGAACATACCCTCTTCGATTACCATCTGGTTTAGACTTAGTTTTAAAAGACTGTTATTATGTGCCTGCAGCTAGCAGGAATTTGATTTCTGTTTCATGCTTAGCACAAGAAGGTTATGTGATCACCTTCTTTAAGGACCATTGTAACATTCTTTATGAAAGAAATAAAATTGCAAATGGTTTCCTTGTTAATGGTCTTTATCAGTTGCATATTGATGTACCTATTTTAACTATCGAGCAAAACGTGAATGCCAAACGACCTAGGGATAGTCCAAACGACAGATATCTATGGCACCTGAGATTAGGTCATATAGCAGAAGATAGGATTAACAAATTGGAGAAAAATGGGCTATTGAGTCCATTGACTTTTGAGTCATATCCAACTTGTGAATCTTGTCTTCAAGGCAAAATGACTAAACTCCCTTTTGTTGGACATGGGGAGAGGGCCACAGATCTCCTTGCCCTAGTACATACTGATGTGTGCGGCCCATTTCGATGTGCCGGCTAGAGGCAATTTTGTCTACTTCATTACCTTTACCGATGATCTGTCTAGGTATGGGTATGTGTATCTTATGAGACACAAGTCTGAAGCCTTTTGAAAAGTTCAAAGAATTCAGACATGAAGTAGAAAAACAAACTGGAAAACCCATTAAGGTTCTTCGATCAGATCGAGGAGGTGAATACCTTAGCCGGGAATTCCTAGACTATCTTAAGGAAAATGGCATAGTCTCTCAATGGACTCCACCAGGAACACCTCAACTCAACGGGGTTTCAGAACGGAGAAATCGGACTCTATTGGATATGGTTCGATCCATGATGAGCTTCACAGACCTCCCTGATTTTCTTTGGGGACATTCATTATTAACTTCAATCTATTTACTGAATAGGGTTCCCTCTAAAACCGTTCCTACCACACCGTATGAGATATGGCACGGTAAGAAACCAAGTCTGAGTCATCTCAGAATTTGGGGTTGTCCGGCTCATGTCAAAAGACAACAAGCGGACAAGTTAGAGTTTAGGTCCTTTAGAGCTCGATTCATAGGATATCCTAAAGAGTCATTAGGATACTATTTCTACATTCCAGAAGACCACAATGTGATTGTGAGTCGACATGCCATATTTCTTGAAAAATAGTTTATTCAAGATAGTGGCATTGGAAAGCAGATTAAGCTTGATGAGAAAGTCTCACAAGCAGAAACGAGCTAAGGACCAAGTGGAACCAAATCAGGTTGAGCCAATAAGAACACTACCTCCTCCACCTCGTAGATCGGAAAGAGTTTTCCATCCCCCTGAAAGATACTTAGGTATTATTTCAGAGGAAGTAGAGGAAATGTTCCTCATAGGTAATGGTGCTCATGGTGATGATCCCAAAACCTACAACGAGGCGATATCAGATATCGACTCCGAGAAATGGCTTAGAGGCAATGAAGTCAGAAATTGACTCGATGCACTCAAACCAAGTCTGGACCTTGGTAGATCCACCAGAAGGTATAGTACCTATTGGGTGTAAATGGATCTTCAAGAGAAAGATTGGTGCAGATGGGAATGTGGAGACATTCAAGGCTAGACTGGTGGCAAAAGGTTATAGTCAACGTGAAGGCATTGACTATCAGGATACCTTTTCCCCAGTAGCTATGCTAAAATCCATCCGCACATTGCTTGCTGTTGCAGCCTATTTCGATTATGAAATATGGCAAATGGACGTGAAAACGGCATTCCTAAATGGATATCTTGAGGAAGATATCTATATGGAACAGCCGCTAGGTTTCACATCCAGTGATACTGATCACAAGGTTTGCAAGCTGCAAAGGTCCATATATGGACTTAAGCAAGCATCTCGGAGCTGGAACACTCGTTTCAATGATGTGATCAAAAAGTTTGGTTTCATCAAAAATGAAGAGGAACCATGTGTTTTCAAAAGGGTCAGTGGGAGCGCTGTTGTCTTCCTCGTATTGTACGTGGATGACATCCTCCTTATTGGGAATGATATTCCCATGTTGACATCAGTCAAGATGTGGTTGTCCAAGGAATTCTCCATGAAAGACCTAGGTGAAGCATCCTTTATTCTAGGAATTAAGGTCTATAGGGATAGACCGAATAGGATGCTAGGACTTTCACAGAAGATGTACATAGAGGAAGTACTAAAGAGGTTTAGTATGGAAAACTCTAAGAGGGGATTAATACCCTTCAGACATGGTATTCATCTTTCCAAGAAGATGTGCCCCAGCACACCTGAGGAAATAGAACGCATGAGCAAGATCCCTTATGCTTCTGCAATAGGGAGCCTCATGTATGCCATGCTATGTACACGACCTGATATAGCCCATGCTGTGAGTGTCACAAGCAGATATCAGTCAAATCCAGGTGAAGAACACTGGACTTCTGTGAAATGTATCCTTAAGTACTTGAGAAGAACTAAGGATATGATGTTGGTCTTTGGTAATGGAGAACTCCAAGTCCAGGGATACACAGACTCGGATTTTCATGTCCGATATAGATGATCGAAAGTCGACATCTGGAGTCTGTTTGTGTGCAATGGTGGAGCTGTCAGCTGGAAGAGTTCCAAGCAAACTAGTGATAGCAGATTCCACCATGGAAGCAGAATATATCGCTGCATCAGAGGCTGCGAAGGAAGCATTCTGGTACAAGAAGTTTGCTGCAGAAATTGGAGTAATGCCATCAGATGCCATTCCTCTTTACTGCGACAACAATGGCGCCATAGCCCTTGCTAAGGAGCCGAGGTCTCACCAGAAATCCAAGCACATTGAGCGGCGATACCATCTCATCCGCGATTACCTCGAGAAAGGTTACGTTGAGGTCAAGAGAGTCAACTCCACAGATAATGTGGCAGACCCACTTACAAAGCCGTTGGGCCAGCAGAAGATCGAAGCCCACCTTGAGAAGATGGGACTTAGACTTGTAGCCAATTGGCTTTAGGACAAGTGGGAGATTGTTAGATATATGTGCCCTAGAAGCCAGAATTGGCTGACACTTGTAATACACTTCTAGGGGCAAAATTATAATTTTGACTATAATTAATAAAATGGGTTATTTTCTATCACACATGTGTATTTAGTGTCTGTGATACATCCTTTGAGTTAATGGTAATGATAATTCATATTTTCAAGAGTTGAAAATTTAAGACATGAATAATCATTATTAACTCATAAACATGCTCCCGACCATAGGATCATCACGAGGATGGTGATTGATCCGGAAGGTTGGTGTACAATCGCTTCTCTTTAGTAGATGAGTCTTGAGTCTACGGTGTGGAGACACCGGAGCGAGAGTACAGGTACTCGTTAGAGAACGAGGGCACTGAGCGTGACCACCTCGAGTAGTCATTAGGAAGTCTACCTTCTCGTCAATGACTGACTCGATGCTGCAGTAGTGTGTCTGGTTCTTTGACCTGAGATGCATCGGCAGTTCACCTTGAGGGTGTTATAGTTTGACTACACCATTACTCGGTCTCCTAGCCATATGGAACCCTGAGGTGTATGTTGGCTATAGCATGTTCATTGTAGGAACTGGATTGCATCAAGATGGAATCTATCTACCTCGGTGGTAGAGGAGCAGCCCTATGATGATCATGAGAATCAAGTCCAGAAGCCCATGGCCATGGCAGAGTGAAATAATAGAAAGAGTTTCTATTTAGATTTTCACATTGGACTCGAATCGAATGATTACATCATATGACAGAGACTAGGGTTTGACGAGTTCACCTTAACCCTAATCTGATCGGGGCTCAAGATAGAAGAACTTAATCACACAGGTAGCTGCACCAAGAGGTTCGCATTCAGCTCTGATGGGTTGCCACCATATACTGCTAGGTGTCACTGGTGGATTTTGGGAGCAATTAGAATGATTTAGATGATCGATCATTCTAGCTGTTCGAATCAGAAGAGTTCTGATCCATCGAAAGGAGTTTCGATGATGTCGATGATAGAGATCATGACATATCCCATTACCATACAGAACTGAACCTAACTGGGTCACACAAACAAGGGTTTGAATCTGGTGATCATCAATTGAACTGATCTAGTTCAATTGATCTGAATGAGATTCAATTAGGTTCAAGGAAATCGTGCTAGCACTCGATTGAACCTAACGTTCTTCTTTTACTATCATAAATAAGTTGTCCTGACTGAGCCAAAGGAGTTTGTGCTCAATCAGAGGCCTTCATATGGTCTGACTGGAGGTTGTCCAAGTCAGAATAGGTTGTCTTATTTGTAAGACATTACCTGCCATTTTTGGTCACCTGCCATTTCTTGTTCTTTGACTTTGGTCAAAAGTCTACCTTTGACTGGTCAAACGTTGACCATTGACCCTTTGACTTTTGACCACATGTCATGCACCTATTGGAGAGCTGGTGGGGGCCTGTCCCCCTGCCAGAACCTGGCAAGGAGAAGGGCGCACGCCAAGGGTGGCGTGAGCCCAAGTAGGAGGCGCCTAGGAGTCCTTGTTGGACAAGGACTCCACCTCCCTTTTGGATTCCAATCAGAGTTCTACTAAGAATCCAGTTTGACTGGTCTTAGGCACCCTCTAAGGAGGAATCCAGGGGTCTCTATTCCAACCAATCAGATTTAGATCTGATTTCACAAAGGGTTGTGATTGGTTGAGAGGAAGAGGAGTTGGATCACAAGAGGTCTATAAATAAGACCCTGCGCCCAACCCTAATTCGTAATGCAATTCAATTGAGAAACCCCATGCCCCAAGGCTGCCTCTCCCCTCCTTCTCCATGCCATAGTCTCTTCTCCCCTTGCTCTCCACGTCCAAAAGTGTTTTGGATTTAGGTTGGTGCGATTCAGATCAAGGAAAGGCGATCAAAAGCAAGAAGGCTGCGCTGCTGCAAAAGGACGACTGCAGATCTTCAAAAGAGTTTTGAAGATCCTCCAGATCAGATCCAGATCTGATTTTTGGAGGTGTGATAGAGAAGAAGAGGATCTCCAGATCCAACCCGAGTGGATACCGGTAGAGGCCAGGCGCTTGCGTGGCTAAGATCCAGAACCTTCCGCTGCAATCAGGATCATCTACAGGGTAATAGG
>QRFJ01004205.1:168597-184831 GCA_006176705.1 Cocos nucifera | reverse complement strand
TAAAGAGTCGGATTTAAACTGATAAACATGGTGTCTTAACGACAACATCACGTTCCTATCAAGTTTTTGGCACCATTGCTGAGGAGGCATAAAAATTAAAATTTTCTCATTTTTTTAATTTTTTTTACTGCCTACTAATTATTTTTCTTATTTATTTTGTAGAAAAAAAATAAAGAAAAGAACAAGGAAGATTAGGGCACGAACAAAACTCTCAATCCTATTTGGTGAGATCATTCCTAAACCCTAAATCTCTTTCCTTATTTTTAATATTTACTTTATTTTTAAATTAATTAAAAATTACCTACTTAAATCTAATTAAAAATCTCATCACAAGATTAGAAACCCTAATTGTTTAGAGCATCCATCATATTAGTTTTTATTCTTTTTTTTTTTTGGTGATTGCTGGAGGCAAGGTAAGCCTTTTAGAATTTAATTAGTTGCATGCATCTAGTTTAAATTGCATAGAACTCTTTGATTGAAATTTTTTTTTTTTTGCATATTCATATTAAACCAAATTAAGGGCACAACCCATTAAACAAGATAAGGTAGGGATTTGATCACCCTTCCTTGGCCCACAAACAACCAACCAGCATCCTGCATTAACCCAAACCTTAACTCTTAAAATCAATTAGACATTAACCCTTAAGGATATTCGAGCTCAATAGGACAAGAAACCCTAAGAGTTGAACCAAGTTAGGGTTAATCAATTTGACTGGTGTCTAGGAAAGTGGTTCAGGGATGACTGGGCCCGAAAGGAAGGTGGTTACTTAATTGGTTCCATTCGCTTACCTGGCCAAGCACAATTGGTGTCTAAGGCAAGCAACGGAGGGACTCCCACCGACCTTACACTTACCTGGCCAGTTGATTGGCTAATCCTCTACTTGGAGGGCTCGAAGGTGATCTTGGCAGTTAGGAGCTGTCTAGATCTAGGATAACCCTTAGTCAGGATTGATTGCCTAACTTGTTTGCTAAATAACATCAAACATAAACCACAAATTAACTCTTCTCTCTATCATCTCCAGATTTAAGACTCCTTAGGATTTTTTTTTAGAACCCTCTTCTTTCTTTCTCTCTTCTTTTCTTAAAAAATAAAAAAATAAAAAAATTAAAAAAATAAAAAAATAAATAATAATAAAAAATATATATCTTGAACCATATATCAGATTGCACTAGTACATGCACGGTAGAAGATCGCTTTTACCTGACCTAGTTAAACCAAATCCTGAAATTGAAAGACTAATTCATTTAAGACCAGATAATCAAATGGCTGGAAATCATGAAGAACCACCTAGGCAGATGAAGGAATACTTTATTCCTTCCACCTACAACCCATCGACTTGCATCCACATACCTGATATCCCTGCTAGCCACTATGAGATCAAGTCGACCACAATCCAGATGCTCCCATCTTTTTATGGGAATGCCAATGAAGACCCTTACAAACATCTGGATGAATTCTTAGAAATCTGCTCTACGGTAAAAATTCAGAATTTTTCTGATGATGCCCTTAGACTGACCTTGTTCCCTTTCTCATTAAAAGATAAAGCCAAGTACTGGCTTGGCACATTAGGAAGAACAATTCAAACATGGGCAGAGATGCAACATGAATTTCTTAAGAAATTTTATCCCATAGGACGAACCAATACTATGAGGCGAGCCATCACTAGGATTTGCTCAGCTTCCAGGGGAACAAATTCATGAATCATGGGAAAGACTTAAGGAACTTCTTAGAAAATGCCCACACCATGGTCTATCTAAGTGGCAAATTGTACAAGCTTTCTATGAAGGTTTAGGAGATCAATATAAGCAGATGGTTGATGCATCCTGTGGAGGTGCATTCATGAGCAAAAGTGAGGATGAAGCTTATACCTTATTTGAAACCTTAAGTGAAAACTCTATTAACCATGCTTCATTATCCTCTTATGAAAGATCAATTTCTCAACAAAAATGGGCAGGAATTTATGAGATCAAAACTCCAGAACTTAATTCTAAGACAGACTTGAACATAATAGCACAAAAATTAGATAAAGTCGATCTTATTGCCCAGAAATTAGATCAATTCCTAAATCTAGGTCAACAATCTCCTGCACAATACACACCAGCTTCTAATTATCAAGGAGATTTGCTCTATTTGTGCTAGTCCAACACATCATGTAAGCGAATGTCCCACGGCTGCACAATTACCACCTCTTATCCAAGAACAAGTCCAAGCTGCTCAAGGTTACTCCAAACCACTTAATGACCCATATTCAAATTCATATAATCCTGGTTGGAGAAACCATCCTAATTTCTCTTGGAAACCACAACAGACTCAGGCTCAGACTCAAATCCCACCAGTTCAAAATTATCAAAATAGGCCCCAGTACCAGAACTATGCCTATAATAAGGGACAACCTAGTCAGTCTTCTCAACCACTGCATTATAATCAAGCCCTCATACCCACCTCCTCATCAACAGACCAATCTAGCCGATGATAAATTCAATCAACTTCAATAATTAATTCTAAGCCAACAACAATCAATTGCCAGGCTAGAAGCTCAAATAGGATAATTAGCTGAGTCTAGCATGAGGAGAGAACCAGGTCAATTACCAAGCCAACCAATTGCAAATCCTAAAAATAATCCATCCAATGTCTATCAACCACCTGGATTTACTCATCCATCTAACATTCCACCTAAGAACCCCCAATTAGAAAATGCCAAAGCAATATCTGAACTTAGAAGTGGTAGGATTCTTAAGGACCCATACCAAGACCAGGTGATAGAGGCCAATACTGATGTTAGCCAAGATGAGAAATTTGAAGAAGAGGATAATCATATAGAAGAACCTGAGCTTAGGACTGGTACTGACACTGATAAGATAGATAAAGAAAAGAAGAGAACAGATGAATTAGCCGAGACATATAAACCCAAAGCCCCGTTCCCTTCGGCCTTAGAAGCAGGCTCTTCTCGTAAAAAGCAAGAAGCACGCAACAAGGAGCTAATGGAACTATTTAAACAAGTTCATATTAATTTACCCCTCCTCGATGCAATTCAGCATGTCCCAGCCTATGCTAAATTTCTTAAAGAACTCTGCACCCAAAAGCGTGAGCCACGAACCACCAAAAGAGTTATGCTATCCGAGGATGTAAGTGCGGTCCTGTTAAATCCAATACCTCAAAAGATGAAAGATCCTGGTGCACCCTTAATTTCATGTGTTATAGGAGGTATAACCTTTAACCGAGCATTACTAGACTTAGGAGCTAGTGTAAACCTACTTCCAACCTCGGTTTATGAAAAATTTGGGATTGGAGAATTAAAACCCACATCAGTCATTTTGCAATTAGCTGATAGATCTATAAAAACACCGCATGGTTTGATTGAGGATGTTCTAGTTAGAGTAGACAAATGTTATTTTCCTGTAGACTTTCTCATACTTGACATGGAACCATCCCAAGAGCTGAACCAAAATCCCATAATTTTAGGACGTCCATTCTTAGCAACTGCCAATGCCAATATCAACTGTAAAATGGGAGCTATGGATATTTCTTTTGGGAATCAAAAAGTAAGAATTAATATTTTTAATACCCCAAAGTACACCCAAGAGGAGGAAGACTGCTTTGTAATCAATCAGGATAGATGAAATAGTTGAATCTAATTCCTCCTTAGATTTACTGCAAGATGATGAACCCACTGAAGAAACTCAAACCCAGGAAGTAAATGCCCTGCTTAATTCACCTCAACCATCACATTCATTACCTTGGTCAGTGAAAGTTGAGCCCTTACCCGAGCGAAAAATTGAACCATTACGTCCTTCAATTCAGGCCCCACCACAACTTGAACTAAAACCTTTACCTGAATCACTTAAGTATGTATTTTTAGGATCAAAGAAAACCCTACCAGTAATAATTGCTTCCAACTTAACTACTGAACAGGAAAACCAATTGGTAAATATTCTAAAAACATATAAGGAGGCCATAGGGTGGACCGTCGCCGATTTAAAAGGAATTAGTCCGTCAATATGCATGCACCATATTTATACAGAAGATAATGCCAAACCAACTCGAGAGATGCAAAGATGGCTTAACCCTAACATGCAAGAAGTAGTCAAGAAAGAGGTAATTAAATGGTTAGATGCTGGAATTATTTATCCTATCTCTGACAGCCACTGGGTGAGTCCTACACAAGTTGTTCCAAAAGAAATCTGGACTTACGGTTGTCCGCACTGAACATGGAAACTTAGTACCAACACGACTTTCCACTGGGTGGCGTGTCTGCATAGATTATAGAAAACTCAATACAACCACCCGAAAAGATCACTTTTCCCTTACCCTTTATCGATCAAATCCTAGAAAGACTAGCAGGCCAACAATACTTTTGCTTTTTAGATGGATACTCAGGATACAATCAGGTAGCAATCTATCCAGGAGATCAGGAAAAGACCACCTTTACATGTCCCTATGGAACCTTTGCTTTCCGTAGAATGCCATTCGGATTATGTAATGCACCTGCGACTTTTCAAAGGTGCATGATGTCAATATTTTCAGACATGATAGGAGATTTCTTAGAAATATTCATGGATGACTTTTCAGTCTTTGGAGAATCTTTTGAGAGTTGCCTCAACAATTTGAAGAAAATATTAAAATGATGTATTGAGGCTAATCTAGTGTTAAGCTGGGAAAAGAGCCACTTCATGGTTCAAGAAGGGATCGTTTTAGGACATATAGTATCTAAGAAAGGGATTGAGGTAGATAAAGCTAAAGTTGAACTAATTTCTAAACTTCCTCCTCCCACTTCTGTCAAACAAATTCGATCTTTTCTTGGTCATGTAGGATTCTATCGTCGCTTCATCAAAGAGTTCTCTAAAATTTCTCATCCTTTGTGTAATCTGCTCGCTAAGGATGTTTCTTTTAACTTTGATGAAAATTATCTTAAAGCTTATGAAATCTTAAGAGAAGCTGTGACCAAAGCTCCAATCATACAACCTCCTAACTGGTCACTACCTTTTGAAATTATGTGCGATGCCTCAGACTTTGCCATAGGAGCTGTCCTGGGCCAAAGGGTAAACAAATGTCCTGTAGTGATCTATTATGCCAGTAGAACTCTGAATGAAGCACAAATGAATTATACCACCACTGAAAAAGAGTTGCTAGCCATTGTGTTTGCCCTAGAAAAGTTTAGATCATATCTATTAGGATCAAAAATCATAATTTACTCGGATCATTCAGCCTTGAGATACCTGCTCTCAAAGAAAGATGCTAAACCATGATTAATTAGATGGATCTTACTGCTACAAGAATTTGATATTGAAATTCGAGATAAGAAGGGATCTAAAAATGTTGTAGCAGACCATCTATCTAGGATCCTAGTTAAAGATAGTGAACCTGTATCAATCAGAGAATCTTTTTCAGATGAACAATTGTTAACAGTTTCACATACAAAGACTCCTTGGTTTGCAGATATTGTCAATTACTTAGTCATAGGATAAATTCCTGATGGCTGGTCTAAGAATGAAAAGGATCGATTCTTTGCTCAAATCAAATATTATTTTTGGGAAGATCCTGAGCTTTTTAGAATTTGTGCTGATCAAATCATTCGTAGATGTGTTCCTGAATCTGAACAATGGAGTATCTTACAATTTTGTCATACCCTTGCTTGTGGAGGACATTTTTCTGGATGAAAAACTATGGCCAAAGTATTGCAGAGTGGTTTTTATTGGCCAACATTATTTAAGGATGCCCATACTTTTAGTCAGGAGTGTTTTAAGTGTCAAGCCTTAGGGAATATTTCAAAGAAAGACATGATGCCTTTGAACCCCATCTTAGTAGTAGAAATTTTTGATGTATGGGGAATTGATTTTATGGGACCTTTTCCACCTTCCAATGGATTTGAATACATTTTGGTAGCTATCGATTATGTTTCTAAATGGATTGAAGCAATAGCAACACGAACCAATGATCATAAAGTAGTCTTAAAATTTATTCAGAAGAATATCTTTTCTAGGTTCGGATTTCCACGTGCTATCATTAGTGATGGAGGTACCCATTTTACAAATCACCAATTTCGAACTTTATTACGAAAATATGGGGTGACACATAAGATAGCTACACCATACCATCCGCAAACAAGTGGCCAGGTAGAAGTCTCTAATAGGAAAATTAAGAATATCTTACAAAAGACTATTAGGCCTGATCGAAAAGATTGGTCAGATCGATTAGATGATGCATTATGGGCCTATAGGACAGCTTATAAAACCCCTATTGGAATGTCTCCCTATAGATTAATCTATGGAAAAGCATGTCACCTTCCGGTAGAACTTGAACATAAAGCATATTGGGCAATAAAATAATTAAATTTTAATTTAAACCAAAGCTGGTTCCAATCGGATGTTACAATTGAGTGAATTAGAAGAATTAAGGCAAGAAGCTTATGAAAATTCAAAAATCTATAAGGAGAAAATGAAAGCCTTCCATGATAAACATATTTCAAGGAAAACCTTTGAACCAAATCAACAAGTCTGGTTATTTAACTCAAGGCTTCGATTATTCCCTGAAAAATTAAAATCCAGATGGGATGGACCTTACATAGTTAATCATGTATTCCCACATGGTGCAATTCAAACTCTATGATCCCAGGACTAAAAATTTTTTTAAGGTAAATGGCCAAAGGCTTAAACCATATATCGAAGGGATATCATTAAATCGAAATATTGATCAAGTATAATTAATAGAACCATAATGAATTAAACTGCATTTTGTCTGGCTGAAGATAATAAACTTAGCGCTTATTGGGAGGCAACCCAATACTTCTTGAATCTAATTTATTTTCTCTTTTAGGCTAAGCTGGAGAACCAAAAAGCTGGAGAAGGATCATAAGCTTCAAGACCCATGCTAAATAAATAAACATAATTTACACCCTTTTATTTATTTTTTCTCTCCATTGAGGACAATGTCAATTCAGTTGGGGGTAAAAAAATAAATAAAAATAAATAATAAATAATAAAATAATAAAAAAATAAAATAATAAAAAAATAAAATATTTATATAATATAAAAATAATAATAAAAATAATAAATAAATAATAAATAATATATATATATATATAATAATAAAACTATTTTAAAAATTTTTGGATAAACCATATTTCAGGAAAGAGAATCTTAAGCAAAATAAACTAGAAAAAGTAATAAAGTTAGAAAGTATTAACTAATAATGGTAGCGAGTTAAGAAGCAGATTACTTGGTCAGACCATTAGCAGCCTACTTAGGTCATTTAAAGGCTAACAGCACTTCTAATTGCACATGCACACTAATGAAGCACAGCAGGTGTTGATTATAAGGCTAAATTGAGGATTCAATTATCACTAAAAATTGATGGTTTATATATACTTCAATTAAAGAAACTTGAATTTAAGGAAAGAGCTACCTGCTTAAATAAAAAAAAAAAGTGCAAAACACAGAGTATATGTGGATTGCCCTAAACTAGAACTCTGCACCTTAAATGTAGAAGTTCACATCAAATGGTGAAGGAAAGGCCAGGATGCTCAGCATAATTTTCAAAAAAAAAAAAAAAAAGCAGTGTGAAAGCTACCTTAATTCATGCACTTAACTTGGGAGTATATAAAAAACTAACCAAAATAGGTGATAAAAAGAAGATTCATTTGTCCTTTGAATCAACACCCAAATGCTAAGTTAGTATTCACGAAACAAAGTGCTGAAAATCTTTAGATGAACTCTAAGAAAGTTTCTGATTAATCTGCCATGAAATTTACTTCTGAAACTCAATACTTAGTTAGTGATACTGTCTAAACTTTTGATCTTAAATCCTAGATTTATTCTTGTGAAGGAGGATCTCAACAAAATATGGTAATTGATCTAAATTAAATTCTTTCTTTACTCGAGGACGAGCAAAGCTTAAGTTGGAGGGTGTGATAAGTACCATAAATTTATCAATAAAAGTATTAATTTATTAATTAATTTATATTAATTTTTAAAAATTATTAATCAATTTATATATAATTTTTCAGAAATTCATATTTTTATTAATTAAAAAATTTAATAAAAAAATAATAAAAATTAAAAAATAAAATTTTATAATCAATGAAAAGAGCTCATTTTTTTGATCATAATGAAATAAGTTTGAAGCAAAATGAAGCTAAAATGAAAAAGATATGAATTTCTAAAGAAATAAAAAAAATATGAAAAATAACAAATGGCTCAAGCTGCCATGCCGCAGTAGTCGGCACATCCAAATGCACCGAGCCAAGCCAACCAAGCTAGCGCACTAATCCATCCATGCTAGTCGACTCAAGCTCAAAAGCCATTAGTCGGTCTACAGCACAGTGTGCACCTCCAGCTCAGCAGATACCGGCGAATCATAGCTTACCACGTGGTGGACCTAGACCCTTAAAGGGTCCACAGAAATTTATCGCAGCTCACAGGGCAATCTGGTCTTTTCAATCAATAATAAAGGCACTGATTGGCTGTGGTGTATGGTACGGCCCATCCATGTGGTCCATAAGAACAGTAATTGCACCATCGATGGTTGCGGTAGCTTACGGTCAAGATCGGATGGTTATGGTTATTTTTGGATTTGATTTAGCTTCAGACTTCATGCGGATCACCATCCAATTGTAGCACTCGATCTAAGGGATGATTCAATAGTCCAGAACACTCCCGATGATGATCAAGACTCCCGACGCATGATTTGCGGCCAGATTTCCTCCCTTAACATGTGATTGGACGGTCAGAATTTAATCTGACCTGATCTAGGCTGATATGCATTCGATTTTGATGATTTTTAGATCATTGGATTCCTATTGAATGGCTAGATTTCACCAGACTTACCATAGTCATATCAGAGCTATTTTGATTCAAATTTTATTTGGATTGCTTTATATTTTGACGATTACAAAAGCTATTAGTCCCACATTGCCTTTAGAAATAAATATCCAACTCTTCTAGCTCTATAAAAAGGATCCTAAGCCTCTAGAAATAGACAGATCGGATGGAAGGGAAGCTAAGATACAGGGTGGAAGCCAAGCTCTGGGTTAAAGATTGCTTCAAAGCTACAGTGCTGAGAAGAAGAGCCAGTCTTCTATGCCATCTCCATGCCTACGCTGATTTGCAATCTTCTTCTAGTTTTCTCTTTTTTTTTCTTTAATTTCTTATATTAAAATTCTAAATTTTTTTTAATTTTTTATATTTAAATTCTGCATCTAAGTTTTAAATTTAATAAAAAAAGTTTTATTATTCTTTTCAATTCTAGCTCTTTAAATTAATTATTCTTCATTGCTTTTTAATTTTATTACAAGTAGTTGCTAAGATCTAAATAGTAGATCTTAGTACCAAATTTATTTTTACATAATTTAAATTTTACTTTTATTTATAAATCTATTTTCTAACTTTAATTTTCAAAAGCTCTTCTTTTCTTTTCTTTAAGAAAATAATAATAATAATAATAATAATAAAAGAATCAAAGATTTTAGAAATAAATCATTGTCTCTCTATGGATTCGACCTGACTCATTACTCTCTTCATAATTTTTAATTAATTTAAAAAGTAAATAATCAAATTTAAACTGATAAACATGGTGTCTTAACGACAACATCACGTTGCTATCACTCTTCCTCACATAACATCTAGGAACGCGTGCCCAAGAGAAAAAATCAAGGCGGTGCCAACTATTTCTTTCCTGCAAACTAGGTCAACATTTGACCCTTGTCCTGTTCCCATCTCATGCGATTTTGGATAAATATTTTTCAAGTCCCATCCAATAAAATTTGGTCAAGTCCTAACCAAGTCAGAACAAGCCTTAATCAAGCCAGGACTTGATCCAGTCAGATCAAGAAAATCCATCTAGAATTTCTAGGAGAGGCTTGTCCAAATTTCATCTCGTGATTTTAGGACAAGCCCTAATCTAGCAAGACAACCCTTGTCTTGTTACTCTCTTATGGGTTCTAGGATAAGCCTTATCCAAATAGTTCCATAAATTAGCAGGTCTTGTCCTGTTTCCATCTAATGGATTAGGATAAGTCTAGATCGGATTAGGACAAGACTTTTGTAATCTAGACAAGTTTCAATCAGAGTAAAACAAACCCATACAAGGCTCCTAGGTAAGCCAAATCCAATTTGGCTCAGTTGAGATGATCCAGAAAGACTATAGAAGAAGAATGTTAGGCTTAATCATGTGCTAGCACAATTTTCTTGAACCTAATTGGATCTAATCCAAATCTATTGAACTGGGTTAGCTCAATTGATGACATCCAAATACAAACCCATATTTGTGTGATCTAGTTAGGTTCAGTTCTGTATGATAATGGGATATGTCATGATCTCTATCATCGACATCATCAAAATATCTTTCAATGAACTAAAACTCTTCTGATTTATCCAATTAGAATTATCGATTATTAAGACAATTCTAATTAATCACAAAATCCATCAGTGACATCTAGTAGTATATGGTTGCAACCCATCAAAACTGAATAGCGAACCTCTTGGTGCAGCTACTTGTGTGATTCGGTTCTTCTATCATGAGCCTCGATGGGATTAGGATTTAGGTGAACTCGCCAAACCCAACACCCATCATATGAATAAATCATTCGATTCGAGTCCGATTTGAAATTCTAATAGAAACTCCTTTCTATTATTTTACACTACTATGGTAATGGATTTTAGGACTCAATCTTATGATCATCATAGGACTACTCTTCTACCGAGGTTGATAGATCCCATCTTGGTGCGATCTAATTCCTACAATGAACATGCTATAGCTAGCATATACCTCAGGATTTTGAATGGCTAGGAGATTGCATTATAGTGTAGTCAAACTATAACACCCTCAAGGTGAACTGTTGATGCACCTCATGTCAAAGAACTAGACAAACGCTGCAGCATCGTGTAAGTAATCGATGAGAAGGTATGCTCCTTTAAGACTGCTCGAGGTGGTCACGCTCAGTGCCCTCATTCTCTAATGAGTATCTGTACTCTCGCTTCGGTATCTCCACACCATAGACTCAAGATTCATCTATCCTAAGAAAGTGATCATATACTGATCTTTCAAATCAATCACCATCCTCATGATGATCTTACGATCGGGAGCAATTTATGAGTTAATTATGATAACTCATGCCTTAAATTCTACTCTTGAGAATATGTGTTATCATGTCTATTAGCTCAATGAATGTATCATAGACATTTTATATACAATGTGATAGAATAAATAACGCTTTAGTTAATTTTAAGTCAAAATTATGAAAATGCCCTTAGAAAGTATTTAACAAGTGTCAGCCAATCTAGCTTTTAGGGCATATATCTAACAAACTCCTACTTGACCTAAAGCCAATTGGCTACAAATCTATGTCCCATCTTCTCAAGGTGGGCTTGGATCTTCTAGGGGCCTAAAGGCTTTGTCATTAGGTCAACCACATGGTCTGCGGAGTTGACTCTCTTAACCTCGATGTGTTCCTTCTCGAGGGAATCACGATGAGGTAGAACCATCTTCTTGGAACTCTTCCAACTTATAGTACCACCAGTGCAATGGAACAAACTTCCAAATATTGACTTTCAATCATCTATGTCAGATATAAAGTCTGAGTCTGCATAGCCCTGGATCTAAAGTTCACCATGCTGTGTTGGGAATATGCGCTCTTCCCATACAGATCGATGTGGCCATTGGTGACTAGCCAAGTAATAAGAAAGTACTTCTTAGAGATCTCTGCAGAAGCATGATCTAATAAATCAAGAAATAGAGAATAAGAGAAGAAGAGATTTTTGAAAGAAAAGAGCTTTTACTCAGTATATTTTAACACCCTTACAATCTTGACCAATTTTCAGTATATATACTTTGCAAAGAGTCAAGCTCAAGCTCATAGAAAAACTCTCCAAATCCAAATAACCCACATACAAAAAATAATAACCCACAGAAACTGAGCCGGCCCAATTTTAGACTGAGCCGGCTAACCAGCAACTAGATCAGCATAATCCAAGACTGAGCCAATCCAGTTGTGTACCATGCCAATAGTTCAAAAATGCTGCTCTCTATCTAAATTTTTCTTTGAAACCTAGCCGACCCAATCCTGAATTGAGCCAATCCAGTTTCCAATTAAGCTGGCTCAATCTCAAAGAGAGCCAACCTAGTTTTTGAACTTTACTATTGAGACTGATTCTTCTTTCGGCCTACTCCCATCTTCCCATGACCTATCTTCTCATGTTTCCAAGACTTGGGAGTGCCACTTCTAAGCTCACATTCTCCACTATGGTGCTTTCAAGTCCTTGTGAACTTATCTCTTCTCAATAGATCCATCCGTGCCACACATCTTTGAAAGCTGTCTCTGGAGAGTACCTTCATAAGTGCATCAAACTAATTCTCCTTGGTGAGTTGGCCCAGTTTCTAAACTTTGCTAGGAGAGTTGATTTCTCTTTCAACTTGCTTCCATCTTCCCATCACTTATCTTCTCATATTTCCAAGATTTGAAAGTGCCACTTTTGAGCTCACATTCTCCACCTTAGTACTTCCAAGTTCTTGTGAACTCATCTCTTCTCAATAGACCCATTCGTGCCACACATCTCTGAAAGCTATCTCTGGGGAGTACCTTCATGACTGCATCAGATTGATTCATCTTGGTATGGACCTTCATCAATTTCACTTCACCTTCCTTCACTAGCTCTCTGATCCTGTGGTACCTCACATCTATATGCTTTGTGTGCGCATGATAGACTGGGTTTTTTGCCAATAATAGAGCACTCTGACTATCACTGAATAGTGTAACCTTGCTCTGCTCCACCCCCAACTCATCAATCAGCCTCGTAAGCCAAAGGGCTTCTTTTGTAGCCTCCGTTATTCCAATGTACTCATCCTCTATGGTAGACAAGATCATGATTGGCTGACGGGTTGATCTCCAAGACACCGGTCCATCATATACGCAGAAGAGGTATCTAGTAGTAGACCTCCTTGTAACATGATCACCAGCATAATTTACATCAACAAACCCTTCCAAAGGACCTAAACCTTCACACATCTTCATAGATTGTTCTCCAAATCCTTTCGACTGCCCACCAAATACTAAACCATAATCCCATGTTCCATGCAGATACCACAATTGTTAGATATATGTGTGCCCTAGAAGTCAGAATTGGCTGAGACTTGTAATACACTTCTAGGGATAATATTATAATTTTGATTAAAAATAATAAAATAGATTATTTTCTATCACATAGGTGTATTTAGTATCTATGACACATCCTTTGAGTTAATGGTAATAGTAATTCTTATTTTCAAGAGTTGAAAATTTAAGACAAGAACTTTCATTATTAACTCATAAAATGCTTCTGACCATAGGATCATCATGAGAATGGTGATTGATCCAGAAGGTTAGTGTACAATCACTTCTTTATAGTAGATGAGTCTTGAGTCTACAGTGTAGAGTCACTAGAGCGAGAGTATAGGTACTCATTAGAGAACGAGGGCACTGAGCGTGACCACCTCGAGTAGTCATAAGAAAGTCTACCTTCTCGTCGATGACTGACTCGAAGCTATAGTGGTGTCTGGTTCTTTGACCTAAGGTGCATCGACAGTTCACCTTGAGGGTGTTATAGTTTGACTACACCATGACTCGGTCTCCTAGCCATTCGAAACTATAAGGTGTATGTTGCCTATAGCATGTTCATTGTAGGAATTGGATTGCACCAAGATGGAATCTATCTACCTCGGTGGATGAGGAGCAACCCTATGATGATCATGAGAATCAAGTCCATAAGCCCATGGCTATGGTAGAGAGTGAAATAATAGAAAGAGTTTCTATTAAGGTTTTTACATCGGACTTGAATCGAATGATTAAATCATATAATAGAAATTAGGGTTTGATGAGTTCACCTTAACCCAAATCTGATCGGAGCTCAAAATTGAAGAACTTAATCACACAAGTAGCTACATCAAGTGGTTCATCTTCAGTTTTGATGGGTTGCCACCATATATTGCTAGGTATCACTGATGGATTTTGGGAGCAATTAGAATGATTTAGATGATCGATCATTCTAAGTTGTCTGAATCAGAAGAGTTCTGATCCATCGAAAGGAGTTTTGATGATGTTGATGATGGAAATCACTACATATCCCACTATCATACAGAACTGAACCTAACTGGGTCACACAAATAAGGGTTTGGATCTAGATATCATCAATTGGACTAACCTAGTTCAATTGATTTGAATTAGATTCAATTAGGTTCAAGAAAATTTTGCTAGCACACGATTGAACCTATTATTCTTCTTTTTCTATCATCAAAAGTTATCTCGCCTGAGCCAAATGAGTTTGTGCTCACTCAGGTATCTTTACCTAGTCTGACTAGAGCTTGTCTAGGTTAGAAAAGGGTTATCTTAATTTATGAGATAAATTTAAGACAACACTTGCCATTTTTCATCACCTGCTAATTCTTGTCCTTTGACTTTGCTCAAATGTTGACCTTTGATCCTTGGACATCTGCCCATATGTCATGAACTTATTGGAGAGCAGATAGGAGCTTATCCCCTCCCTAGAAATTGGAAAGAAAGGGGCACATGCCTAGGATGGTGTGCGCCCATGGATAGGGATGCCTGGAGTCCCATACGGATGGGACTCCAGGTTGCTTCTTCGATTCAAACTAGGTGACCCTTACCTATAGACTTTGATCAGTCTTAGGTGCAACCTTAGGATGAATCTATGAGTCTATCACATAATTGGATCAGGTAATGTCATCCCATCAATCAGATTTAGATCTAATTAAATAAAGCAACGTGATTGGCCGAGGTAATGTGGCACTGCATGGCGCAGCAGGATCTATATAAAGACCTATATGCGCCCATTTTTCATAGACTTCTCTCCTAGCCATGCCTCAAGGCTGCCCCTCTCTCTACTCCACACCACCTTTTTGATCCTCACTCTCTTCTCCACACCTAAGAAAGTTGGGCCTTCAGATTAGTGCGATTCAAGCAAGAAAAGGCTGACGAGAAAGGAAGAAGGTAGCATTGCTGCAGAGACGACAGCAGATCTTCGAAAGAAGTTTTGAAGATCCTCCAAATCAAATTTAGATCTAATTTTTAGAGAAAAGAAAGAGAAAAAAAATATCTCTAGATCCAGTCCAAGTGGATATCGGTAGAGACCAGGCGCTTGCATGGTTAGATCCAGAATGTCAGAGCTTCAGCACGATCATCAATGGGTAACCAGATTACCCAGAATCATGGTAAAATTAATTTAGAATTAATTTAATTTAATTTTTTTAATTATTAAATTATAAAATAAGATCTAAATAATGTCAGATCTGATTAGGATCTAAGAAAAAATTTTTGAAATATGCCTCTCGATCCAATCAGATCTGAACGAATCTAACCCCAGGAAATCAGGATTTTTCTTCAACTAGTATCAGAGCCAGATTTTTATAAAATTTATTTAGATCTGATTTAATCTAATAAATTTATAATTTTAGATATCGCATGAGATGTGATTAGATCTAAAATTAGAAAATTAAAAAGTTAGAAAATTAAAATTAACTAATCTAGATCTAATATGTATGAGATACATAGCTAGACTAGGAATAGAATTATTCTATATATAGTCTAGTATAATCATAATTTTTATTTGATTAAATATAATTTTTAGATATATTTATTTGCTATTTTTTAATATTATAAATATTATAATCAGATATAAAAATGAAAAATAAATTAAATTTAATTTATTCATATGAGATATGATAGTTGCATGTTTAGACTAGTTGTAGAATAGTTCTACAATAGCATCTAGATTAAATTTTATTTGATAAGATCAAATTTAAATTTAATTTTTTAGATGATTATGAGATAATTTAGATCTGAAAAACATGCATGCACGATACATGAGATGTATAAAAAACATGTTTTAATTAGATCAATTTTCTTATATGAGATATATGCTTAGATCTAATTAGTTTTTATAGATTAGTTGTATTTCTGATTAAGGCATTCTCCTGGGTCGTCCGATCATAAGAACAAAATAGGGCTTAAAGACCCTCTCCTCCCATTCGATGGGATGTTCTTATTGAACGGATATCCTAATTTTTCGGATCAGGTTCGTTCAGATCTGATCGAATCAAGAGATATATTTTAAAAATTTTTCTCTTTGATCCAGATCAGATCTGAGATATTTTAGATTTGATCTTTATTATTTTAATAAGTAAAATAAATTTAGATAAATTAAATCAAATTTAATTTACCTTAACGTAGGATAATCCTATTACCCATTG